>JBAGKK010493508.1:0-15520 GCA_037177015.1 Euceroptres primus
AAATGTCGAATTTAATTAAAAGTTTTGAAATTCTTGGCGTGTTTTTTTCTAATCTATAACAGCGTCTTTAGCTTTTTTACTATAGAAAACATGATGCTATGATAGATTAGGAAGGACACTTCGAAATTTCGGGACTCTGATTTAGTTAGAATAATAGACAAAGGTTAAGCTAATAGGCAAGGGTTATAAGCTGAGAGACAACGGGAACCCAGTTCAGTGTATTCCGCATGTAAAATCCATGGCAAAATCGCGAAGAAGCATTATCACGAACTTACAAAATCCAGAACAGCCTGGTTGATAAAACAGGATTTATATATATATTTTTCAATGAAACAGTAACAAATTCTTCTTCGTCTTATTTATTGACTACAACAGTGACAAATTAAATGGCTACCATGGCTCAGTAAAGAAAAGTTAAGGTCAGATATTTTCCGATGGTACCTGATTCGTCACTGTTTGCTGAAAAAATTATTTAGATTCTGTTTTACCGACCTGTTCTGTTCTGGATTTTGCAGGTGCTATAACCTCAGAAAATTTTTTCCTTAGCTTTTTTTCGTCATACGTTCACACGAATTTATATATCAAGTTGAAACTTTGGGAGCGTAAATAAAAGGCACTAAGGAACGTTTATATAATCCTAAATGTTTAGAAAAAACATTTTCAAAAAAATGTCTTCAACAATTTCTCTTTCTAATTATAAAAATTTTGGACTATATAAATTCATGTAGGCGTATGGCGAAAAAGAGTTCGAAAAAAAATTTGGAGGTTAGTACGACATGCCCTTATCACTGGTCAATTTTTCAAGGCTGTAAAAAGCAGGGTTGCGAAGGTAATTTGCGCGACGTAAATTACATAGTCTTTTACACGAAATTTACATATAATTTACGTCCTGAGTTTTCTCCGCGACGTGATTTACATGTCGAAAACTATGTGAGGGCGCCACTTACACAGCGCGAAATTTAAAATTCTTATTAAGTGACCATTTAGAAGTTTGCAACATGATTTTCTACATTTTGATGTAAATTATGTAAATTATGTATTTTAAGTGAAAAACCTTAAGTTCCGAGTGATTTTTAAACCCTGAAAAAAAATTCACAAAACACTAGAAAACACCAGATGTTCTGGTGTTTTTCTGGACATTTTCTATTCGACAGTCTAGGAAAATTTACCATACTTAAATGACCCTGGTCAAGGTCCTGGTCAGTGATCGTGTTCAAATTGACGAAGTTCTTAGTAAATACTGACTTCGTCCATAAGATAAAACAAGACAGGCACATGTCGATCTCTTTTCATCCTGTGAATGAAGCTCGTACTTGGTAAGAACTTCACCAATTCGAACACGTTCCTCTTTTCGTCCTGTGGGCGAAGTTTGTACTTGGTAAGAACTTGAGACGGTCCAAATGATCCTCAGTAATAAGATATTAATTATTATAAAAAAATAGAAGAAAAAGCAATAAGAAAAATTAAATATTAAATTATTAAGTATCAAGTCAAATGTAAGTTTTTCCGTATCATCCGAAACGCGACTTAGACAACTTTTAAAAGGGGAACTGCTCTCGAAGGGAAAATCATCCCTTATGTTAAATAAACTCCGAGATTAACGCTAAGGTCAATGTAGCGAAGCAGTATTAAGAAGAATTTTTTTAGAGCAGCTTCCTACTCAAGTTAGGAGTATATTTCTCATGGCAAGCGTGAGCGACTTGCAAGGTTTGACAAAACTTCCCGTCGACCGTGTCGGAACGTTGGAGCAAGTCACCAAGCAGCTCGAAACGCTGACCTATGAAATTTGTCGCTTGAAAAATAATCGGTCGCGTTCCAACTCACGCTCGAGAAAGAGCGGGAATAACCGAACAACTAAGAGCGCAGAAGGTCGGTGCTTTTATCATAAAGGCTTCGGAAAAAATGCAACCAAATGCACCAAACCGTGCTCGTGGATTAACATCCCGCCTTTCGACGCGTAGGCTATGCCTCAACGACGGCCATATTTCTCGCCAGTTGGCAGCTGGCCGCTCGAGTGTACCCATGACTGAATGTACACGCAATGTACAACATGCAATAAGTTCGTTATTTGGTTAACTTTGTCTACTTTTCTATCGTTGTGCGTTACTCCACATCTGACGTCTGAAGGAAGCAAGGAGAAATCAGAAATTTAATTAATACGCAATAAATGGATATAAAATTCCCATAACTTCAGGACTACTAATGACATCTAGCGGCTCCTTATATTAAACAAGCGAAGCGAGTACGCTAATGTAAAGGGCGGGCAAGAGACGCCGGGTAGTCTACTTCAGACCTGCACAGCAAGAGGTGTGCTTCTCAAAAGCCAGATGTGGCATTTCTCCCACCACTACTCTCTCCTCAGGCTGAGAGAAGTTCGGTTGGTAGTGTTTTCGCGTGGTCTCTCGTCTCTCCTTAGCTCTCTCCTCAGAGCTCAGTATCGTAGACACTAATTTCAGAAGGCACTTTTGAGTAACTAATTTAAATTCAATTCTACATACCTTCCTGTCCAGAAATATTTAATATTTTGTATTTTTCTTAATTAATTAAAAATTCTAATACGAATATATGTTTATTCTTAAAATCTGTCAATACTGATTTTTATTATTATTTAAATATAATTATAATTATATTATTTATCTATTATATAATTAACTATCTTCGTCAATTAAGGATACGGTTACTTTTCGTAAAGGGTATAAGTTCCTTTTTCATTATTAACGCAGAAAATTTTTCTTTTCTCTGAAATAGCTGTAAAAAATCAAATTTTTGTTGCAACCAGTAAGAAGAGAAGTTTCTTGGCAGAAAAAATTTTCAAATAAATTACTCCAATTCTATATTAAATTATCTTTAAAATGAGTCCCAGAATTTGAAGAAATGTTGAGTATTGCAAACACTAATGATATTTCCTTTGTAAATTGGTAAATATAGCAATAAATATAATATATCAAAATAAATGTTTCTAACCAGAAAAAATGTTTAAAATCATTTTAATGTGAGTTACATTAAATATTTGCTTCACATACTTGTATCTTAAATCTACGACAGATTTTTCTAACAGTGAGGTTACGATCTGATAGATTGTAAATAGTAAGGTTTTTCAATAAAATGTATAGAAGAGGCTGAGATAGTCATAATGACCTTCAATACTTAATTATAATTAATTATTCATATAAACGAAAAAGCAATATAAAGAATACTTTATACAACCTAAAGATAAGGGAAACAGGTATCGAGGATGCAATATGGAGAAATGAGATGGTTCGAGAACATTTTGACCGGTAAAAATAGAATTAGGGGGGCGAGAAAAGGCGCCAAAAATTTTCATGTAAAAGAAAAAAGTGCGCATACCATAGACCAAAGGGTAGGAGAAAAACCCACTTGATTGGGATAGCAGATTGAAGGCCGTACGAATCAGGAAGCGCCGCGTGGCGGAAGCGGAGACCGGAAGGACAGAAGCTCAAACTATAAAAGCTAGATCAGCTACCAGGTCTCGCTCTTTTATGTTTCGATCCTCCCTGCGAGGTGAGAGGCGTTATTTTCTGTCTAAGAGAAGCAATCCAAAAGTTCATGCAGTTTGACGCGAGAAGGGGCACCTAACACCCGCCGCTTTCCATTTTGAGAATTTTGGATAGCTTACGTTTCCCAGTCCTCCTGTAAGGCAAATGGTCCTAAGGGCTGCCAAATATCAAAGCATTAGTATTTGACATTTTATTTGAAAATCGAAAACCACGATTTTCAAGACAATTAATATTTATTGTAGAAAATCTACACTGTTTTGTACTTTCGGTCGCAAACAGAATAGTAGACATGCCCTGAGAAGACTTGCCCGAAGCTGCCTTCCACCTCGGTACTTTATTTTCGAGTTGGGAAGTGATGCCCGGGGGAGACATGCTCTTGGATAACTTGTTTGAAACTTTCTCTCTCCTCAGAACATTATTTTCGAGTTGGGATGATATGCCCAAGAGGATCTCTGGGAGGACTTGCCCGAAGCTGCCTTCCACGTCGGTACTTTATTTTCTAGTTAGGAAGAAATTCCCGGGGGAGACATGCCCTGAGAGGACTTGCCCGAAGCTGCCTTCCACCTCGAAACTTTATTTTCGAGTTGGAGAGAGATGCTCAGAGTAGACATGCTCTGGGAGGACTGGACCGAAGTTACTTTCCACCTCGGCACTTTATTTTCGAGTTGGGAAGAGATGCCCAGGGGAGACATGCCCTGGATGGAACTTGCCCGAAGCTGCCTTCCATCTCGGTACTTTATTTTCTAGTGGGGAAGTGATGCCCGGGGGAGACATGCTCTTGGATAACTTGTTTGAAACTTTCTCTCTCCGCAGAACATTATTTTCGAGTTGGGATGATATGCCCAAGGGGATCTCTGGGAGGACTTGCCCGAAGCTGTCTTCGACGTCGGTACTTTATTTTCTAGTTAGGAAGAAATGTCCGGGGGGACATGCCCTGAGAGGACTTGCCCGAAGCTGACTTCCACCTCGAAACTTTATTTTCGACTTGGAGAGAGTTGCTCAGAGTAGACATGCTCTGGGAGGACTTGCCCGAAGCTACCTTCCACCTCGGCACTTTATTTTTGAGTTTGAAAAAGATGCCCGGGGGAGACATGCCCTGAGAGGACTTGCCTGAAGCTACCCTTCACCGCGGTAATTTATTTTAAAGTTTGCAAGAGATGCCCAAGGGAGACATGCTCTAGGAGGACGTGCCCGAAGCTGCCTTCCAACGCGGTAATTTATTTTAAAGTTGGCAAGAGATGACCAAGGGAGTCAAGCCCTGTGAGGATTTGCTCGAAGCTGCCTTCAACCTCGGTACTTTATTTTCGTGTGAGGAAGAGATGCCCAGGAGAGACATGCCCGATGTTGCTTCTATGCTTGGGACTTTTTAGTCACGTTGGGGAAAGATTCCCGGGGGTGACTTGTCCAGTAGACTGTAGTGTTAAGTTGGAAGAGTTGCCCAGGGAAGACATTTTGCTGGAAAGAGTTGCTAAAGGAAGCTATTTGGCTGAGGAGCGATGTTCGTATTTGCCTCTTATGTTTGGATTTTACGTTTTATTGTTTCAGTTTTGGGTAGAGATGCCCTATGAGGACTTTTAGTTGGGAAGAGATGTCCTGGGAAGACATTGCCTTTTGGAAAGACTCGCCCTGGGAAGGCTTGCCCGGTGTAGGCATGTCACATGTTTAAAAACTGAGGGTTCGAAACCACTCGGCCATTTTCAAAGTGGCTTAACGTTCACCCTTATTATTTCAATTAATACTCTTCATTTCTTTCAAAATGTTTTGGATTTTGTTGACATCTAAAAAGATGACTGTACAATTGCTTTATTATCAATTACGTTTGAATAAATTATAAGCACAAACAATGTATTCAGTAAAACGGATGCAATTTGAATAGTCATATATAGACGCGTCGTCTCAGAGACGGATTAGGGATATATGAGTTTGCACTCTGGAAAGTTTAACACAAACTATACGGGCACGGGCCGCCTGGTACTTCACTCTTGACCGATGCCATAGGATGGGATGAACTGTGTTTTCCAGCTGTAAACCTATGTTGGTTCCGAGGGGCCATTCACTCTGAAATCAGAGAAATTTTGGCAAATAATTTCAAATGTTTTCCACTGATTTTAACTGATTTCAGTTGATTCCTAGTGTAGTATTAAAGAGAATTTGATTCCGTTTTTCGTGCTGCACTTTCCATGTTGAACCGGTTAAACCGGTTCAACATTGGCGCTTGACGACGGCTGACTCCGTCTCGACTACCGTTGATTCCCGTAGACTCCTACCGACTCGCTATTCAATGCAATAGATTCTCCTTTGCTTCACATTAATTCTTAGATTCCTTGTAAACTATACTGATTTCATGTATGAAGTAAGCAAAGTTTCAAAATGTGAAATGCAATTCACTGCGCAATTTTTCCGCGCAACGCTACCTCGATTCCTTTCTGACTCCCGTTGATTTCTGTTGACTCCTTATACTTGCTGACTCCCGTCCTAAACTCTCTGACTCGCTCCTTTCAGTGCGATAACTAAGCGATTGCACTCTTGGCATAACTGTAAACCTTTATTTCACCGATTTCTGTTTAACTTCAATTGATTCCTAAAGTTTTATTTTTTTCCGAAATGATTCCTCTAGATTCCTCTAAAATCCTCTGTGATTTCAAACGTTAAGAATTGTTAAAAGTAGCTGATTCGAGAGTGAGTTGCTCTTCAGTTAATGCTTTTGTTTCTATCGACGGATGCGACAGTTTTCATCACAGCATAATTTTTGAGTGTACTGTTTATCTTCATTTATTGTTAGAAAAACCAGTATACCAGCAAGTTTTCTTCTTCGATTTTTGTTTGTTCTTTTTTCGTTTTTTTATGTTTTTTTTCCATCTGTAAACCTAAGTTGACGCTTTCTTTTGTGTCTATAAACTGATGCGATATTCGACTTGACAGCGATAGTTGTTATTTTAGCATAATTTTTAAGTATGCTACTTTCAGTTTAATTTTTTGTTAGAAAATCTAGTATATACTGGCTTTTCTAATAAGAAATCGAACTAAAAACAGTACACTTAAAAATTATGCTGAAATGAAAACTCTCGCATCAGTCGATAGAAACAAAAGCATCAACATAGGTTTATAGCTGGAACATGCCGTGCGTCCCATGGCATCGGTTAAGAGTGAAGTACCGTGTAAGTTCGTCTGCGTGCAGTTTGTGTTAAACTTTCTAGTGCGCAAACTCCGGAGTGGGAATTTGGCTCATAAAGTTGGGCCGACTTTCACGTCAAGGGTCAAAGTCGGTCCAAACTTGATCCGACGATCAAATTCACACATGGGATATGAAGAACAAAATTCCTTGCTTTCAAAACCAGGATAAGTATATTGAAAATGACATGGCTGTACACACCAATTATCTTCGGAACTTCTAGTATCGAATGATGCATGTTTCGAGGAAAACGATTCTCAGCCTGCAGTATTTATTGATTTTTGTTAAAAAGTTAATAATTTTCATGTCGTTGATGAAATGAATGTTGGTGTTATTAATGAAGATAATCGTGTTCATTCAAATGAAAGCATTTTACCAAGCATACATAAGAACAATGTTATGACCGACGAATAATAAGAGAAAGAAAAGAAATCTTATACAGTCTGAACAAGAATCATTAAGAAAAGAAAAAAATAGAGAAACTCATTCTGTTATTCGTCTGTGTATAAACTGTCGTTTGAAATGCACTAAACATATATCTCTTGAAACTTGACAAAAAATCCTTGCTACATTTTGGCAATTAGGTTGGTTAAAAAGAAGAAATTAGGTAGTAAATTACATTAGAAATACATCCATAAAGCGACGAAAGGTTGAGCCAAAGTTTCTATGTAATCATCAATATTCTTATCACATTTTAAGCAATGATAACACAGAAAGACAGGTATGCAAAGCGTTTTTCCTCGCAACTTTAGAGTTTAATCCAAAACCCGATTTTATCATAAGACACGCCATGGGTTCCGTTGATCCTGTTACTTTATAACCAAAGGAAGACAGTCGGGTGAAAACAACAAATTCATTAACGTCCATACGACACGAAAAAATTCGAAAACATATAGAGTTTTTCAATCCGACTATCTCTCATTATCGACGCGTACATGCTCCGAACAGAAGATATTTGCCAAATACTTTATCTACAACGAACATGCACGACAATTTCGTTTAAAAGAACCTACTTGATCTCTGCTTACATGACCTATATCTATCAATCTTAAACGAAATGAATATTTTTTTCGCAAAGTTAAGGCATGTCAAATGCAAGTCATCTCTGTCGATAAAAAGATACGGAATCGTTGCTGGAGAATGGTTACTGAACGTTCCGTAACTTCAGTGTCGATTTGAGCGATTTCGTTACTGAAACGTTACTGCAATTCTGATGATGGACAAGCTCCAAGGGCCCAGGACCCCAGGACCCAGGTGAAGACTTCAATCCTGACCGTCATAAACGTTATAATCCCCTTTTACACTGCATAAAATTATGTATATTATTTATTCATATCTATATTATACTTATTCTTTACGCTTTCACCTTTGTGTATTTCGTCCATGTTATTTACATAGTATATACCTATGATGGCGAATCTAAAAATGTTATCCGTTTTCACGTGTCTCTTACGATCTACGAGATACACGAAAAAATAGATTTATCAATACGTTTTTATAACAAATTTTAGATATTTGTATTTTTGGAGACCTCTTCTCCAGGTCACTGTTTTATTGCAGAGTTCGGGGAAGGGTGCCTGACTGGGCATCGACCCGAAGGTAAATTGAGTGACCAGCGCAAGAAATTAAAAAGATTCAAATTTGCGATTCAAAGGTTAAAAATTCATTATCTAGGGGCTTTGACGATTGCAAATATCTAAAGTTTTCTTAACAAGATTAAAACTCAGAATATTTATGAAATAAAAGTTTTTGAAATTTGAATTATTCAAAGCAAATTTTAGATTTTTGCAATCGACAAAGTCCAAAGATTATGAATTCTCAACTTGCGGATTGCAAATTTTAAAATTAAGAAAATTTTTATTTTGTCTTTTTAATTCTCTTAATTTTATAACCATAATAGCTATTGAACCGCCTCGAACATTTATGTTGGTGCCAGTTCAATGTCTGAGATTGCATTTAAAAGGAAAATCGTGGTCGTCTGGGACTTTAAAAACTACGACCTGAGTGCTTGCAGGTATCGTCACTGAATTACCACTCAAAGCAGTAACGATTTACACCAGAAAATTTAAATGCTGGTTGCACTTTGTGCAACGAATGGTAACCTTATCATCAGAGAGCTGTAGAAGCTCGTGAAAAGTACAATAGACACGTCGATAAAGCTTGTACTTAGTCAGATACTGAGTTTTATTGCGCAGACTTAGAAAAAGTTATTATGTTGCCACGAACAGAGGAATTCAAAGTACATACGTTCACTCGGAGAATTGTAGCTTTAAACCAAAGTTTTGTGCCACTCGGATCCAATGAGAAAAAACAAAGACTTAATATTGCTGTTCTTTGGCATGAAACAATTTCTGGACGAAAAAATAAGACATTGTAAGTGCTTACCACACTGTTTTCCTAAAAATTAGTGACAAAAACGTATTATTCTTCGCTTAGATAATTGCTCTGGTCGAAATAAAAATTGGTGCTTGTTTTCGTTCCTCGTCTATCTTGTCAATTCGGAGGAAGTAGAGACTGTCCGGTAAAAGTGGTGGATTAAACGGCATTAAAAATGTAATGCCTTTCATTCCAAAACAATTCCGTTTTTGTTCGAATGCCTTTATTGTCATTCAACTAGTTTCATTTCTATCAGTTTGAGTGCACAAAGATATCAAGGCATTAAAGTGAGTTATTTGTAATGCCGTTTAATCAACTCCTTCTTACTGGATTTTTATATGCCAACTTCTGGTACAACTTGGAAGTATCAGATGCCCCACGGTTCGCCTGGATGGAGTCCACCCCAAGGTGCGTGCATTGTTGATTTTCTTCATAGTTTTTATTTCTGGGATACTTTACGACTATTCTAAAACCAAAAAGAAAAAATTCGCCAGACCCGTTTTCGAAAAAAATATATATTTCTTTTTTGAAATTAAAATTTTTCTGAAATTGTATATGAAGTTCAATCTAAAGGTGCTTGTATTGCTAATTTTTTTTATCGATTATATTTCGAGGACATTTTACAACTACTTTAAGATCAAAACAAACAAAAAATCGCTTCATCTTAAATTTTTTTCAATATGAATATGAATTTCAAAACAAGAATGTGTGCAACGTTTCATTTTTTGTTGGTTTTATTTCAGAGACATGTTACGACTATTTGGAGACCAAAACAAAAAGCTAGGTCCGTTTTCGAAAAACGAATTTTTTTAAAAATTAAAATGTTTCGCGAGATGCGGCAAAACTTTCAATAATAATGTAATCTGCTGAAAAAAAATATTTTAAAAATTGTAATTTAATTTATCATGTTTTGGGAAGTATTTACAGTTGACCAACAATTTATGTTTCACCATCTGAGCCTATTGTTGTTTGTTTTTGCAATAACTGTGAAATTTTTTCTTGTGTCTTGTTGATTCCAATTTTTACGATGTCGACCAAAATAACGGGAACACAGGATGAAAACCGTGAAAAAATTTATTTATTCTGCTCCAGGAAAACAAAGAACATGGCAATAATATCTAAAAAATTAAAGAGAATGTTGAAAGTGTGTTCGTGTATGCGTAGATGATGATCGTTTACCACGTGTTTCGTGCAGTCCATGTGTAAGAGATATATACCGTATAAAAAAGGGATTGTTGGTAAGAGTATCAATTCGCCAGGTCAGTATATAGCAGAAGTACGAAAGTGACATCCGATAGCCGGTGTTATTGTCAGGTTTGTCAGCTTGGAAGTGCGCCAAGAAGTCAGAGTTCTGGAAATTTTGCAAAAAGCAAGATTTTAACAAAGCGACAAGGAATATTGACAGATATTTCAAATCAAAAGGTCTCAGGTAAGTCTTTCAAGTATGATCCAAAAAAATGTAATTTATCCTGATGTTTTTCTAAGTTCTTAATTGATTTCTTCTGTTTTTTTAGATCAACCAATGAAACCGCCCTCTGAAAAGCGCCGCAGCTACTGTTTTTGCCTAATAGCAAGAGGAATATCACACAAATGCAATTTGTTCTCTCGTTTAGACAATTTAAATAAGTTTTTAGCAGAATCGTGTCCAAATCACTATCGGCTGCACAAAAAAAGGACACTAAACTCTGAAGCAACCCTTACTTTCTGCAAAAAAATTTCAAAAGATTTGAACAAGTTACAACCTGAGTCTCAAAACAACATTTGGAACTGCTGCAGCTCTTCGAGTTGCCTCAAGGTATTAAAAAATTATTGAACCAAAATTAAAGGCAAAACTTTTGATCGAGACTCATTCTATGGAGAAGTATTTCAGCTTCAAGATGTGCAATTTTATTAACGTAAAGGCAGACAAAATCACTTACGCTCCAGAAAGGATTGCTTATTGTACTAATGTCAGTGGATTAATTCAGAAGATCAAGGAAAAGAGGCACTTGAAAGAAATGCATTTGAAGTTTAGGATTGATTACTTGCATTAGCGTGCTGTTCATAGGAAAATTATCAAAACGTAGCGCTGTTGTGGTCTGCAATGCAACTGACCTTAAGCTAGCTAACATCTTAGCAGGGATCATGTCCCACAGCAGTCTATTTCCTTGTACGTGGTGCTATACAAATAAAAATCACCTTCAGAAACGTGCGCTTGAACCTAATGCAAAATTACATGGATTAGCTTGAAGCGGGAGCTGTAAAGAAGAATGCAAAAGATTATAAGAATTGCATTCACCCTCCACTTCTCAGTACTAATGAAGACAAAACACTGCTAGAAATTATCCCTCCACCCGAATTACATTTACTGCTGGGCACAGTGAATACTATATTTACACACATCTTGGATGAATTTAAAGATGAGGCTTTAAAATGGCCAAAATCGTGCAATGTGCAACTCGAAATAACTCACGGGAGTCCGGGTTTCAAAGGGAATTCCTGTAAAATGCTTCTAAACAAAATCGGTATCTAACGGTCGAAATATAGTTTTGGCTGTTTAAGATACGTTAAAGCCTTGAAAGATTTTAAGGCAGTTGTAGATGTTTGCTTCGGTCAAATTTTAGATGCTGATTTCAAAGCAAAAATTTCTGCTTTCAAAAGGAGTTACATGGATTTAAACGTATTCGTCACTCCTAAAGTTCACACTGTTTTTTTTCACGTTGAAGATTTTTGTGAAAAGACGCAGATGGGCTTAGGATTTTATAGTAAACAAGCGATGGAATCAGTGCACTTCGATTTTAAAAGTACTTGGAGTAAGTACAAAGATTCCAGAAAGCATCCAGAGTACGTCTCTCGGTTATTACACGCTTTTTGCGAATATAACAGCTTACATTCACTATAATATTAAATCCATGTAATTAGTATTGAGCTAATGTTATGCATTTATCATAAATGAAACTTTTCCGTGATACTATGTGATTTCAATAAACAATAAAGATGAGTCATTTTCTTTTGCAGATTTTATTTTATATGTCAATTCCTGCACTGTGCCCAAAGGCGATGGGCAAAATCCCTAACATCTCATAGGTGAGCAAAATGCAGAAAATCGTTTTGTTCACCGGGCGCCATCCAGCGTCGTTAACGCTCATTAGGGTAATCTTGGGTTTTGCGGGTATTTCCCTGAATAAAAATATTCAGCGAGCGCCAGACGTATTGGAACTGCCGCACGGTGAATGCGCGAGAAGGCAAATAAGCTGCTAAAATATTACTAAACGTCTGGGGGAAAAGAATTTTGATTTTTTATAAAAAATAAGAAGGTTATGTTATTATTATGTGTCAGTTTTATATTAACTCTATACTGATTTCACTTTGATGATTTTAATAAATATAAAATTTTATTATACAATTTTTAAATGTACCGACAAAACAAAGCGAAAGTCAGTAAAAATGCTCAGGTAGCATAACCTTCTTATTTTAAAAAAATCGAAATTCTCTTCCCTAAAGAGAAACACAGTGTACCGGACTCAACCGACTTAGCTCAGAAGCGAGGGTTCGTATGGAGGTTTCTTCTGCTAAAAATCAAAATTACAACAATTTCATAAAATCAGTTGGCAATTTATTCAAATAATGTCCAATAATTTAGTTTCACAAAAATTCAAATTAGTGTCGAAAACAACTTTATCAAAATTAAGTTACATAATAATCAAAATTGAAATAAAATCAAAATTTGCTCTAATTTTTGACAAATTACTAAAAAAAGACTCAACTAAAAATTCAAAGACGAAAACTAACCAAACTTGGTTAGGCTTTTCGCATAATTTGGTGAGAACCTGGGTATTCTGGTCCTAGTTTATTTTTTAGCTTTTGTACTCCGTGTTTTTTTTTAATAGTAACACAACGTCACCGATCTTGAAGTTGACTGGATGTAAACAAACAATTCGACACTCTGTAGGCCAGAAAGAGCCAAATCTATCATTCTTTTGAAACTAGATAGAGCTGTTTTCCATCCAAAAGGGAGTCTATTAAGGGATCAGTATGGGTTTATCATACATATTTTCAAGATTTTTTTTTATACTAAAATTCAGTTTTACATTTCCAACTTTTCATACATAAAATTACAGCTTTTAAAGTAATAGAAAAAATTTCTTATTTTATTTTTTTATTGATTTATCTTGGTGATCTGACCGCCTGAAGTGAGCCCTGCTTATTCCTGTCCGACATGAAATCTGGACTTTGGAGCACCTGAAAACAAAAAATGGAGTAGTTTCTGAAAAAGTAGAGTTGTCGCTATGGTTGGTAGTAAAATTTTTTACCCTTGATGAGAAATAAGAAAATGGAGGACTTCTGAATTTTTCGACAAATGGTCGAAAAATTCAAAAGTCCGTCATTCTGTTATTTTTCGACCCTTTGTCGAAAAATTCAAAAGTCCGCCATTTTGTTATTTTCAATCGGGGGTGAAAAATTTTACTACCAACCATAGCGAAAACTCTACTTTTTAATAAACTACTCGATTTTTTGTTTGCAGATGCTCCAAAGTCCAGATTTCATGTCGGCCAGGAACAAACAGGGCTCTCTTCAGGCGGTTAGGTCTTCAAGATAAATGAATAAAAAAATAAAATGAAAAATTTTTTCTAATAATTTAAAACTTGAATTTTTATGTATGAAAGGCTGGAAATGTAAAAATAAATTTTAGTATGAAAAAAAATTCTTGAAAGTATGTACGATAAACCCATACTGATCCCTTAAATTCTACATGACAATAAGGTAAATTGAAAGCAGTCTTGTGTTTCGTTTTCTGGTCCAAGGATATCAGATGGAAGCTCGAGGCCAAATCTAAAAGGGAAAAGTATTTTGCCCCCCCCCCCAATAATTCGAAGAATTCCATGATCTGAACAATACTCTTTTCTAAAAGTCCCTTCACCTGGCGATTTACTTTATCTTTTAATGCATGTCGAAAACAATATATACCGCTCTAAATTCTTCCAAAGTTACAAAGAAGTTTGGAACACTCTTTTTGCCCTTATTCGAGTTCGTTTTTAAACAAATTTTAATTTTATTTTATAATAAATTTAATTTAAATTTTATTTCGCGCTGATGGATTCATTATTTGTGTTATAATTGTAATTATTGTTGATTTCCCTTTTATTTTAAGGTATGCCAGACGGTGACCAATTTTCTAGGATTTTGTAGAACTGAAAACCAGTGCAATCTTTCGGTAGGTCCTCTTACACCTTTTCCTAGGGCAACTTTTCCAATAGAAAGGTCTTTTGATTTCTTATATGAATTCACTGAATCTTCACTGTCGCTTGGATGATCAATGCTTATGGTTTCTTCAATCAATACCTGTTTAAAAAATATTTCTTTATGTGCTTGAAAAAAATAAAAACAGTTCTTCCAACCATGACTAAATTTAGTGTAAAGCATTAAAACATAGTTGAATAAATACAAATAGTATAAGTAAAGATCATTTTCGAATTCGCACACGGAAAGAATTTCGGCACAGCAGACGCACCACCTACAGTACGGCAACTGTACGTAGACTCAGGCACAACTGTTATACCGATTATGGCGCATCAGACGCGCCAAACCGAGTCGACAAACAAAAGATGCACGGCTCCTGTGCCTTCCAGAACGTCTTATAGGAGTGCCTATGTTGATAATCGACTCTAAAGGTTGGTAAGGTAGCCATGTTCTGACTACCGGCGTTTCGTCCCGGATTCACTTGTGTGGACTCGTCAGTGTGGCTGACCACACCACAAGTAGCCTAAAGCTGCTTGACTTGGATGAGCGGAACGAAGGCTGGACTGCGATGCTGGAGCCGGAGATCCTGTAGGTCGGTGCAATTCTTTCCATCGTAGTAGAGTCCCTACAGTCTGCTGTCTCAAAACGGCGTACCAGCCGTTCCAAACGAATGGACAAGATTCATGCTAGCGTTTAGTACTGTAGGTAGGTCTGTATGTCGAAATTCTTTCCGTGTATAATCGAATTATGTTGATGGATACCAAAAAATGAAATTTAAACGCTTTATCGTTACAAAGGATCCTCTACTAATGAGTTTTTTTAAAGAGTATCTATTCCTCATTAATTAAAGGCCGTGTCTACTCGTCCAGCTTTTTTAAACGAATAGCCCAATCGAAGAAAATTGGCTATTCGTCCAGCTTTTTTGCATTTGGACTTTTGTACTGCAGTTATATATTTTTCTGCTCTGTTTCATTATAAAAAATACCCTCTCCACCCTACACAGAGGGTGGGGTGCCTTTACCTCGTTCCAATTCTCCTTCTCTCTATAATAGTTGCACGAATACACACTAGGCTGGGGCGAAAAACAAACATTGTGCGTCCAGGAAACGCCTGGGTGCGGAAAAGTGGCCCAGTCCAATCCGAAACACAGCGCACTGTGAAATTTTGAAATCGGATAATATCTTCAGTCTGTTCTTTGAGGGTGAAATCTCGAAATTTCACTAAAAAACACTAA
>JBAGKK010493519.1:0-15519 GCA_037177015.1 Euceroptres primus
TTATATGTTACTGATAAAAAACATTGTATGCCTGTTTAGTTAAAATTTGACGACAAAAATAAAGGCAAGTGTTAGTGCAGACAGGCCGTAATTATAGGAAGAAGTTGCGTGCAGTGCGATAAGTCGCATAGCGACAAAAAACTAGGTCGCATCGAACTGAACCCGAAACAATCTGTGGAGGGCAAGATATAGAAGATCAGTATGACGATCATATTTCACCAGCCGCATTGCTTTCTTTCGGGATGGTGCAAACACCACTTCAAATAATTAGTATCTGGCCGTTCAAATTTAAAAATGATAAGGACGACAGTCCTGTGCATTTCTTCGAGAATCTAGATAGGTTTCGGAGAGGGTATAGAATGGGGAACGTCGACATATTAGAAAATGTTGACGTGATTCTAGCTGACAAAGCGCTCGCGTGCTGTCAAGTTTCACGAAGAAACTGGCGTAATTTATTAGATTTTAAGGAATATTTTATTTCCGTTTACATTGGCAAAAGTTTTTCGGAAGAAATCAGGCAAAAAATTAAACTGTGCAATCAGAAAAAAGATCAGGATATACATTATTCTCTTACTGAAATTGGAAAGCTGTTCACGAAGCTACACCCCCGTAAAGGCACTTCGTAGGACATACGAAAATTTGAAAATAGTATATAAAATGTTTATTAAAAGGAACGAGTTTAATAATTTTGCGGAATCAGAAGATTAAGGAAAAAAGTGGAAATCGGAAGCACTTAAATAAAAAATTAGAGGTCAAGTATTATAAGTTTCGGAAAATAAACTGACTGGTCAAAACGGTCATAAATAAGACCAGGATAATAAAACCAACGAAAATAAAAATAATAATAACTCTAATTTCTAAAGGCCAACTGCACCTTCAAGTCGTAGGAGCCAGGAAACTCTGGGAGACCACCACCCAATACGCAGACGTAGCTCTAGAAAACCCATGAAAAATGGAGAGACTAAGAGATACATATAGTCGTTGGTCGCTGCCTGAGAATCGTCGGGGCCGCCCTGGTGCCACTGTTGGGTGTGACAGCATACAGGCCGGTGGTGGTGAGCTGCGTGACGGACAGGCAGATCTCACCGGAATACCCGCAATGGCTAATGTCCAGCCAGAACATCGGCAAGAAGTGGCAACCATCAGCTGCGCCTGCGGAGGTTGTTTCAGCTGGGAGCGCCCAGCCGACCACTTCCACAGGAATGCAACGGCAGCGCATCGATTGTTTATCTAAACATGACGAAGCAGTGATACGCTGCCACTTCGTAGCCCAAGGGACAGTAGACCCGACGGGAATAGGAATGGTCTTCCGTCAAAAATTCTTAAAATTGTACCCAGAAATGACAGCAGTAACGGAGGTAGACCGCTATGGGAGACTCGAATACATTGAGTCCATCAATCTCTTCTTTAAGAGGAATATCAACCGAATAAGATCTGAGGTTAAGGCCACTGAAGAAAATAAACAACAGGAACAGGAGGATATTCCGCAACCCAGACACAGGATGAAATGGATAAAAGAAATGAATGAACATGTTCTTCGCACCTACTTTCAAGCCCAGAAGAGTGGTCGACCAATAAGACGAGAACACGCTCGTTTTTTCTTGGAAGCGTGTCATCACTTGGCAGAAAGGGCGAACGAACAACAGGTAGCAGGCCAAAAGCACTCCATCTTTGTTCGCGGATTACTGTCTAAGGTTGAAATAGAAACCATAAGGTTGCAAGTATACCATCCACTTGCCTTAAATTGTGAACCTCCTCAAGCTTCAGAAGACAAGGAGATTGTTAAGGCTGCAGGTAGAGACGTCGGGACCAATGGGAATGACATCGTTGTGGAAGTCCAACTGGTAGAAAATAGCCAACTTCCGGGTTCACAACGATGAAATGGAAATCTCACCGCGAACACCTGCAAAATCCCTGAAAATTTCAAACGTCTAGAGAACTTCGAACGTGCTCTACTTGATTTTAGTGAGGTAGAACCAGCTTTAAGACATTCGCTGCCAAAACTTAAGATCTTTAAAGTCTTATTGACGTTAGTAGGCCACCGTAACACAAAGATGTTGCCACTTTAACTGCGCGAAGATCTATCCATCACGCAGGTACCGACTCTTGTTCACTGTGCATCGGTTGCAGCAGTAAGGATTTTAGGGTTAAGAACACGACCTCAAGACATCAACACTGACACACGGAAGGGCAAGTATGTTCTGCCATGGAAGCGAAGAATCGAAAACAAGGTTAACAAAAAAAGATGCAAACTGGGCAGGTTGACTCAATATAGAAGAGGCAATAGAGCCCAGAGGCTGACGCGTCGCGTGGCGGACATACTCAATGACAAAACTTCGAATATGGAGCAACCCATTTGACGTTGGACAAAGTAATTGACACTTTCCGGCAGAGACTAGCTGTCCTAACTGCGCGGCTGCACAGATAAAAAAGTATAACGCCAGAAAGGAGCAGAATAATGCTTTTAAGCATTATTCCAACCTATGACGTCTCCAGAGCATTGAGGAGGACGAAAAACAGGCGAGTACCTGGACCGGATATGGTGCAAAACTTTTGGTATAAATACCTTACGTGTGTGCATGGGTCCTTGGTTGGGTGCTATCAGAACATACTTAATCACTTAGATTTGATGCCCTCCTTCATGAAGGCTGGAGTCACGTACATGCTTCCAAAGAAGCCAGACGCCCACAGTCTATCGGCCTTCACGCCAATAGCATGTCTTCCAACATTCTACAAATGTCTGACAGCAATTATATCCAATAAGGTCTATGCTCACTGTGAGGCCATTAACATCCTCACAGAAGAACAAAAAGGCTGCTGTCGTAACTCGCGAGATTGCAAGGATCTTCAAACGGTCGATAGTGTTGCGGTGAATCAGGCGCAAAAACATCAGCGCAACCTGCACATGACATGCATCATGTGCATGCCATGATGCATAAACAAGCTTTTCCCTCGGTACCCCAAGATTACTTGCTTAAGATACTCAGGACATACAAGATCTGTCCAAGCCTGATTCAATTCTTGAGTTATGCTATGTCTCTTCGGGGCCGAGAATCAAGTATTTTGATCGTAGGCTGCCGAGGATTTCCAGGTTTTTGAACATTACGGCCGGCATTTTCCAGGAAGATTCATTCAGTGCACTGTGGTTCTGCTAAGCGTTGAATCCACTTAGTAGGTCACCCAAGAACCCGTCTTATGGGTACAATGTAAAGAAAGGCAGAGGTAGATACGATCTCATCCACCTTGTCTATATGGATGACTTGAAATTGTACGCCGACTCGAGGGAAAAACTACAGAAATTTTTTAACATCTTATTGTAGTTTCCAAATAACATCCACATGGAACTCAGGCTAGACAAGTGCACGAAACTGCATTCAGAATGAGAAGTAGTGGACGCAGACTCCGGGCTTGACGATCAGGCCCGATCATCGAGATCACGACGAAAGAAGAGTCGTATAAATATCTAGGTATCCCTTAGCTGTTGGGACCCTGTCACACTGCTTTTAAGAATGCACAGAAGATAGCCTTCGTCAAGCGCTTAAAAGCCATTTTGGAAACTAGCCTCAACTCGGCCAATAAGATCAAGGCCATCAAGAGTTACGTGATCCCGCTTCTCACGTACTCTTTTCAGCTCATTAAATGGTCAAACACCGATCTAGAAAATATAAGCAGAATCATCCGCGTGGAAATGACGAAGCACCGAATGCACCACAGAAGTTCGGCAGGTGAAGAGATTGTCCTACCACCTTGGTCTGAAGACAGAGGCGTTCTGGATGTTCGTAAGTTGTGTGCATCGCAGGTCTCACAGTTGACCAAGTATTTTAACAGCAAGCGTGACATCCCACTCTACGGAGAGACAAAAGCCATTACATGGACAGCATCCCAGGTCACAAGATCAATCAACGTCGACAGTGAAGCGTCCAACCTGTGGCTGCAAAGAGACGAACTCTTTCCGGAAACGGAAGAGTTTGTCCTGGCCATTCAGAATGAGGTAATCGACACTAGGAATTTCCAAAAGCATACTCTCCCCCTTAATGTGCCGGCTGTGTGGTGATTCTAATGAATCCATCGAGCATATCATTGATAGCTGCAGAATGTTAGCTCGGCGAGAGTATACTTACAGACGCAATGATGTTTCTGCAGGTATGTCCCAGTAGCGGTCCTCGAAAACGAGAATTTCCGCCTTTACTGAGACAGAACTATCCTAACAGATTCCACTGTTGTTCACAATAGGCCGGACATTGTGTTGCTTGATAAGCGGTTGCAATATGTCCAAATCATCGATGTATCGTTTCCCCTTGATAAGAACGCCCAAGAAGGCTATACAACCAAGATCCAAAAGTATAGCGAACTTAGGCAGGAAATCACGAGGAGTCGGAAGCTGGAAAAAGTTACCATTCATCCTGTCGTGATTTCGGCCACGGGGAACGTTCACGCGAGGTGCCAGAGTCACCTGGAAGATCTGGAAGTTCAATGAGTGCCAGTTGTAGCCCGAAAAGCGGTTTTATTTAATACATGCCGCTTGTTCCGATGCTTTTGGACTGCCAAGAAGAAAGTGGCTAACCGCTTTTTGGGCAGAAACGAAAGATCATTCCCGAAAAGAAAGAAAATGAGATTCCATTTTTCATTTTTAAACTTTTTACTGCAGCTGCAGTTGATTTTGGTGAGTTTAATTTGATTTTAAATTGTTTTTGTGTTTTTCGGGAATGTAGTATGTTGTCTTTTGGATTTAGAAATTTTTAATTATTGACTGTCCGTAGTATTTGACTTAGTCCGTCCTAGCGGCCGTGCGACCAGGTTCCTTAAGGTCCTCCCAAAATCCAAGAACTCGTTTTGGAAATCGAAACCCATTCAATTCTTGGAGATTTTGTTTCTTTCCTAATTTTTACCAAAATCAAACAATTTATAGACTTAGATTCCAGCTTCTCAACCAAGGGTTTATACCTAGGCAACCTTGTAATTCGTGGATTCAAATGTTTTGGCAGTCTGCAATAGGAAATACTAGTAACCCTAAAGGAATGTCAATGCAGCAGTTACCACAGTTAGAATTACCGTCGGAAAACCAAAATAAAGATAACGGGAACAATAAGCAAAAGCGAAACCCGCAAGCGAATAAAAATTTGAGCGCGACCAATCAGAATTCCGGAAACGCCCAATCTAGCGCGCAATATGGTGTGAATCTGAGTTTAGGTAACCAATAGCAACAAAATTTGTAAGCGAATAGGAATTACCAGGGCGGAAATCAACCGCTAACATATTTTTGATGCGGTGTGCCAGGACACTTTAAAACAGAGTGCTGGTTTGCATGTGATAACCAGGGAGACGATTCAGGCAGGTACTAAAGGCGGAAGTACCACCAATAACTACCGACCCGCCTGAAATATTTAACACTAACACAGACAAACCAGATGAAAGTAGGTTTCACTGTTTGATTGATTTAAAAGGGCAGAATTGTAGGATGCTAGTCGATACCGGTGCGACGCATTCCTACTTAGGTAAAAGCTTAATAGAAACAGTTAAAGCTTTAAATCACAGTATTTTTCAACCTTGGTCGCGAACTTTATAACCAGCAAACGGCAAATTGTTAGATTATTATTCCAATAAAAATTGAACACGAGACAAAAAGAATACTCTTCATATTGTTATCACATTTAAGACTTGAAAGTAATATAGGTTTCGATATGTTAAAAAATGTAGGAATGATATTAGTCTTTGAGGAACAAATATGGTGGCTACCTGAAAAGTCACAGATTTGTTATTGAATGGAAGCTCAGCCCGAAGCTTTACCAGAGCCGATACTCAATGTATATAGTAATGTAGAATTAATAATCAAGAAATCGGGGAAAAGTCAATACCCAAAGATTAAAGAAAACCTTTATTAGGAGAAAATAGTAGGAACGTTGAACCGTCAGTGACAAAAAGAAGAGTTGTTGGGGAGAAAAAATGTAAATAAAAATTCAAGAATAGAAAGTAAATCCAAATTCGGCGGTAAAGTTAATTTGTCAACTAATAAGGATGAGTTTGGAAATTTAAAGTCGGAAGTTAAGTCTTCTCAAATGAAGATTTCACAAAACCCAATTGAAACCTCTATGAACGAAGTCAAAACCTTCCCCAGGAACGAAGTCACAAAACCAAGTAAGAACCTAATTAGGAATATTTCAAGGTCATTGGATATTCAAACCTCAAACAGATTCGAAGTTTTAGAGACCTTCCAACTCCAAGAATCAGATGTTGATGATGCAGGTAGTATTAGTTTGAGTAAACCAAGAATTCCGAAAAATAATAAAGTAGATTCACAGAAAGTCTATCATAATAGCAACTTTAAGGACAAGGAGTCACACCAAATCTTTTTGCATCAGGAGTGTGTGATGGCATTCTGGAGTTAGATGAATCGGAACAGGAAAAATTAGAACAGTTATTAAAAAATAAAAGGCCTGAGAACCAAAAAGAACTTAAAGCAACGGATTTAACAGAATATAAGATAGATGTTCAGGGTCATGAACCAATCAAGCAAAGATAATATAATATTAGCTTCGTTTTTACACATTGACAAGTGCCGCATTATTTTACGTACCTTATGACATCAGAGTACATCCCTGGCCAAAAATAGTGTTGAGCTATCCTAGCATAGGTTATTTGCTATGCTATCCTAGCATAAAAGAGATTATTTGCGATTAGTCGACAGGATGTTAGAGGAGAGGGTAATAGAATCTTACAATTCAGGCTGATCAAACCCGATAGTAGTGATTAAAAAACCAAACGGCAAATACAGATTTTGTTTGGATTTTCGTAAAGTTAACAATATTATTTAAAAAAGATTTATATTCAATTCCGTTGGTGAGCGAAGTTGTAGATACTCTTGGACAGCCAGGTACATTTTAAAGATTTATTTTCACTGGGCGTATAATCATATTCCATTAGAGGTAGGCTCTAGGCCAATTTCAGCGTTCATAGTTCCTGGAAAGGGCGTGTCGTAATTTAAAAGAATGCCTTTTGGCCTGTGTAATTCTCCAACTAGTTGCCAGAGAGTTATGGAAAAATAATAATGCCAGACTTAAAGCCTAAGGTGTTTTGCTATTTGGACGATATAGTCATCGTCACTCAGTCCTTTGAAGAACACTTACAGTACTTGAATCTCGTTGTGGACAAAATCAATGAGGCTGGGTTGACGGTGAGTCTAGACAAGTGTGAGTTTAGATGTTCAGAAGTGATATAGTTTGGTTTCGTAGTCAATGAGAAAGGTCTTAATATTTATGAGGATAAAATTCAACCAATTTTAGGATCCCGTAGGCAAAAGACAATTAAACAACTTTACAGATTGATAGGAATGGCAAGTTGGTATAGGAAATTTATGCCTCACTTTACAGAGTTGGTTGAACCATTGAACAGACTTCTTAAAAAAGGCAGGGATTCGCAGTGGACATTTGAGTAAGAACAAGCATTTAATACCATTAAGGAGCTTTTAAGAACAGCACCAATTTTATCTTGCCCAGATTTCAGCTGCAGTTTTAATCCAAAGCGTTAACGAGGAAAACTATGTTGTTGCAAGTAGAGGGTTCAGCGGTGCAGAAACTAGATATGTAAGCTCAGAAAAAGAATGTTTAGCAGTTATATCGGCAATTGGTCAATTTAGGCCGCGTTTAGAAGGTTATAGTTTTAAGGTCATTCCAGACCACATAGCTGCACCATCTAAAAAACCCAATAGGGAGATTGGCAAGCTGGGCAATGGAGTTATTACATTCTAATTTCATACCAGATGTCCTATCCAGAACGATAGAACCGAATGAAAAAGTATCTTCAATTTTAGCTAGTACTGCAAAAAAAAAGCCTAACGAGGATTTAAATAGTAATTCGGATGTTTGGTATAAAGTTAAAATTAAACAAGTTAGGGATAAACCCGAAGACAACGATAAATGGCGCATTAGGGATAGACAACTCTATTTTTATAGACCCGATCCATTACTTTCCTACTACCGGATGACAATCGTTGGAATCTCACAATTACAAAAAACCTTAAACCTCAAGTTTTACTCGAAAACCATGACGAGATACAAGCAGAACATTTGGGCGCAGAAAAAACCTACGCTAAGATAGCTCAACACTATTTTTGGCCAGGGATGTACTCTGATGTCATAAGGTACGTAAAAGAATGCGATACTTGTCAACGTGTAAAAGCGAACAATCAGAAAAAAGCAGGTTTAATGGGTAAAAGAATAAAAGAGAAATCATGGACGGTCGTGGCCGCAGATATTATGGGGCCATTCCCGATTTCAAAGAAAAAGAGAAAGGACTATCTTTTAATTTTTGTAGACCTATTAACTAAGTGGATTGAGGTGATTTTGATTAAAAAGGCTAACGGTAAAACAATAAGTCAGAATTCCACAAGAAAGAAATTTCTCGATGAAGAACACCTAGAATATTATTCACCCATAATGGGAAGAAATTTTTGAATAAAACCATGCGAGAATTAGGGAATAAATTTGAAATGAGACATGCGAATACACCAAAATATCCTCAGGGAAACCCGACTGAGTGGTGTAATCAATCAATTAAGACAGCGATTAGGGCTCACATAGAAAATGATCATGCGACTTGGGATGAAAATATAGAAGACTTGCAGTTTTCGCTCAATATGTGCAAGTAGGTCGTGAGATGGAACCGCTACAGTCCATTCAGAAAAATCTGGAATGCATGGAAGACACAGAATTCCAAAATGTAGATAGATTGACCGATAGACTGAGGAGGCTCCAAATAATTAAAAAAAGAAGTTCAAAAGAACTTGGACGAGATTTGAATGGAAGCAGGCGATAAAGTATTAAAAGTAAACAAATCGTTGTCTAATAAAGCCGATGAAAAAGCGAAAAAATATTTCATTTGTTCGAAGGTCCTTATATTGTGAAGCATAAAATCTATACCACAATGTACGAATTAAAATATGATCGCGGCAAAAGTCTCAGAGAATGGGATTTCGACGATTTGAAAAAATACATAGAAAAGGAAGATTAAGAACAAGGAGTAAAAAAATGCAAATGGTTAGGTGACAAATTTAAACAAGTTACACATAGACCTACGAAATATCACGAAAGTTGTGACGAACTTAGTTACTGATTACACCTTCACTACGTTAGGCAATCCTTTTTTTGTGTGAATTTTACAGGTTGTTGCTGTTCAAAGGAAATTGATGACTCCACAGGAGGAAAATGACGATATACCTATTTTGATGTCAAAAGGATGATAGCCACGTTGTTTTGTTTTTTGTGGAAAAAGGAAACCACAAATTTTCTACAGATATTTTAAGTCACACTATATTATATCACACTATATTTGATCAGTTTATTAGAAATATATATATATATATATATATATATATAGTTTGATCAACGTTCACATATTGTATTATAGTTGGAATTTGGATTAAAATTTGGATTGTTATTTTAAAAACTAAAGAAAAGATAGGGCTAATAATTTAAATGCAAGAAAGTTCGACAATTTTGAAAAAAAGTAGGAAAATTAGAACGATTGTAGCCCGTAAACCCGAACCCGTTCGGGAAGGAAAGGGTGTAACGGAGTAACATAGGCCCGGGCCTAATAGTTAGAAACAACGGGCCCGAAGAGGCGAAGGGCTCTGAGGGAGTCCGGTCATGCATGAATCTCTGGAAGAAGTTCAGGCGTGCCAGCCGGTCTCACGTCGTGCACTTCGTACCTAACCCACCTTTCGGCAACGTAACCCCATGTCTAGAACCAAATTATCGTTCGCGAATCCCAAGTTCTGGGTGCCTTTACTTTTTTCAACGCCGACGCAAGCTGTCCTTGTATTCACTCGCCATCTACGTTCTGTATTGTGCCAGAGCTGATTAGTCCCTTCTTCAAGAGTAAGTTCAATAAAGAATATATTGTTCGTTGCCAATGTACTTCATTGACTTCACCCAGCTTCTCGGGGTTCCACATCCTTTAATCCTTTCCTCAGTGTAGCAATCTCGCTATATTATAAGAATACAAAAATTGAATCAGGTAGGCATTTACTGTAGCAGATCTCGCTTTCCTATCAGTCTTCGGATGCGTGTAAGTAGTATAAGTCAATCTGACCTTATTTTCTAGGTCAAACGAATGGCTGACCATTTTCAGTTGCTCTACTTATTGCCTCTAAAGTAATCGTTGTGGTATATAGGGCATTATTTTTTAAGTGATACTACCTGAAAATCGAAAGTATTCAGATCATGTTCAAAGTTATATTATAATATTATTGGTCCTAAAGTTAGGGTATAAATTTAAAGGCCTTAGAAGAACGCGTTGCCTAATGACACAGGCCCAAATTTTTTGCTTTTAGCTGCTTTTGGCTATGCACGCGGAGGTTCAAGTGTGAATAAATCATATCGGGCTCCGTCGATTTAAAAAAAATATGGTGGTTTTTAAAAGCTCTTTTTATTCACTTTAAGAACACATTTCTTCATTTTTTTCCAAATAAAGATTTTAAATCGATTTTTGGACAATTTCGACATCATCGATTTTTTTAGAATAGTCTTTAAAAAATTAGAATTTTTCCCCTTAAAAGCCTGTTTTAACCGAAATGTGGAAACTTTCCGTTTTAAAGAAATAAGCTATTGCAAGAGCAGGTACACCTAGCGCGGCGCGCGGTGTTTCGTTAGCGCCTGTGACTGTGTTTTAGATATTTTAACACTCGAAAGGATTAAAATTTTAACACTTTTGATGATTTAAACGATTTTAAACTTCCTCACAGGTATGTCAATCAAACACCGCGCACCGCGTTGGGTGCGCCTGCTCTTGCAATAGCTTATTTCTTCAAAACGGAAAGTATCCCAATATCGGCCAATACAAGGTTTTAAAGGAGAAAAGTTCTATTTCTGAAGACTATTGTAAAAAAATCCATGATTTCGAAATTGTCAAAAATCGATTTAAATTCTTTATTTGGAAAAATGGAGGCTGATTTTTGATTTTAAAAGACATTACGAAATGCAGTCTTGAAGTGTATGAGAAGGTCTTTTAAAAACACGTATAGTTTTTTAAAATCAAGAAGCCCAAGATGATTTAATCACACTTGAACCTCGGCGCGCATAGTCGGAAACAGCCAAAAGCTGAACACTAGAGGCAGCCCGTTGACCTAAGGCCTTCAAATTTATACCATGCTTTTACGACCAATAGTACTACAATAACTGTAACTTTGAACATGATCTAAATAATTTTGATTTTCAGGTGGTATCACTTCAAACATAATGCCCCATAAATTGATGGATATCACGGCTAGGCATGGTAAGTTACTTAACATAACTAATTCAATTTGCCGCCCGATATATGATGTCGCGAAGCGTGACAACATTCCTGTGAAAAAATAAAGAAGAATACATAATGTTAGAATGCTTATATAAAATTTCATTTACAGTATATATCTCCAGAAATACACGTATTTTCCAGAAAAAAGTTGAAACTTGTTAATTTGCGTCTTTTATTTTAATGACTTCATAAAATAGTATTATTTTTATTGAATTCTTTATTTGAATTTCTACTGATTTCATTTATACTTTACTAAAAGTTTCGAATCTAACACAATATAGAAAAAAATGTTAAGAAATTTTCTTTTAGAACTTTTCGAAAGGAACAGCTTTTCTCTTTTGACTTTTTTTGTAACTACTTTTGTTTTTGCAAAAAATACGAATTTTCCTTTCTCAGAAAAAACATTATTTCTTCTTTCCAAGACATAGGCACAAGCAGTTAAAATTAACATCTATATTAGCTTGCATACTACAACACCTTTTTAAAAAATCGCGACAAATTTTTTTATTAACATCGGCACCAGCTTCAAAAGTTCAAACACTCATAATTTTGTAAAAAAGTGCCCGGCCCCCTTCGGGGACGCACACTCTCATAGTGCGCTTCGCGCCCGGAGCTCGCTAGTTTGAGCGCGCCTAAGGCACGCGGAATGCTTGTCGCGCTTCGCGCACGAGCATTCCGCGCACTTAGCGGTCCGTTATAATTAAACCTCGCGCTGCAGAGTTAGGTTTATTCCTCATGTTTTACTTTTACTACTGTAAGTAAATGTTGTAATTTTATTAATATGATCTTAACAGTGTGTGATACACACCGAATTACCGACCGTTTTT
This sequence comes from Euceroptres primus, assembly GCA_037177015.1. NCBI lineage: Eukaryota > Metazoa > Arthropoda > Insecta > Hymenoptera > Figitidae > Euceroptres > Euceroptres primus. Next base: position 12,117 of record JBAGKK010493519.1, read on the forward strand.
TATTTATATTCGATAGGTTTATTGAGAGAGAAACACATATATAATGCTGAAATTATGGTAACTAATAAAAAATATATTAAGGCATCAATGTGTGGTGTGTTTTACTTTCTTATTTAAAAAAAATTATTTTTGAATTTTTTTTTAAAATAAAAACTGAAACGCACCAGACATTGATGATTCAATATATTCTTTATTATTTTATTATTTTACTTTCACTCCCGGTAACTGCCAGTCTGACGAGGCTGTAGGGGAGTATAATTCCAAGAATTCGGCACTTATTGAGTACACCCACTCTGCTCCGTCGTATACCCATGCTGCGTTGGAACTTGCACTTTGGGACATGCGCAGAGACTCGCAGCCGCTCGCAGTCCCTCAAGTGGGAGACACAATGGAGTGTGCGTTAAAATACGTGTGGAGGAGAAATGGCAAAAAGTAGAATATAGGGAGCTTGCAGTTAGCGGAAGTGTACTATATATGTAAAAGGAAAGAATTTACTCTAACAAATTTAACTATGTCAAAAAAATGTTATATAGGTTTTTTCATCATTTTTCCTGCAGAATCGATTGGCGAATTCAGTTTTTCAAAATAGTGGCTTTCAGTGTAATTTGTTTCAATAATTTTTTATAAAAAATTTCAAATGACATAAGAAAAAATAGGTGTATTTCATTTTTCCATTTTGCTATGGATGCAATAATTAGTTTGATGCTATCTGACTAGGATTTTGCTTGGGACATTAGTAAAACAAATATCTTCTCATTGATTATGAGAATGTAACATGTAATGAATTATCAAATTTAACCCTTCGCGTTGCCGAGTGAATCCCCACTCTAGTTCCCCTGTCCCATAGATAGACGGTACGATAGTGTCAGTGCTACTTTCTCAGAGACGTCATTGTGCATAGCGCGCCATATCTTTTCTAAATTTCTCAAATAGTTTGTTAAGATATTTCAGTTTAAACAACAATATATTAATATTATACATTTTTTTGTGTAAAAGATTTTTTTTATGCACTGAGGTATCTGCTTACACAATGTACCTAAATAAGTTAATTGAAAATATTACTTAGTTTTTCACATGTCTTTCCTGTCATTCGTAAACATAACCTCCAATCTTTTTACATGCGCGTAGATGTCATTAGCATTCAAGCGATTCTGCTAAAAATTTCGAAGATATGTTGAGTAAAAGCTTCAATTGCAACATTCAAACAACAATAAAATGAAATTTAGATTCCTTAAACAAATTTTTCGATTTAACTTTTAATGTGCATCGGTTAGATTTCAGTTTTCATATTTAAAGCATTTTGTCCACTATTACAAAGCACTTTTGACTTATTTAACACTTTTACTCAACATTTCCCGTTTGCATTGAACGTACAATAATTAAAAACATTGAATACCTTTGAAAATCAATTTTTAAAAAATTGGAAAAGTCGGTTTTCACATTAGACCAATACCTTCTCATATGATGATGAGAATGTAAAAATTAAAAAACTCAACGAAAATTTAAGTTTTCCGAGAGAACGATGCGAGCTAAGAAAAAAGCGCAAGTGACCAATTTGGTTTCCCCCATGGAGTTCTATAAAACGGGGTAGAAGATTTACCGGCATCTTGTTTTTTTACCGAATAAAAGTGCAATTTTGTAATTTTAAAAAATTTTAAGTTTTGGACAGAAAAATGAGTCGATTAAATATCTAAATCAAGGATTTGTTAGTTGCAGCTTTCTGAGGAATATGTGGGTACGTTGGTGTGGACACGTGATGTGAATGTGCGTAACTTTAGTGAGCAAATTTTTCGATTTCCTCTAAAATTTGTTTTTTGGTTTTTTAAGGCTTGTACATGCTGTAACTTTGTTAATATTGGTCAAATGAATAAATGTTATTAAGATAGTTTGTAGAACTCATGAATTATGAGTCATGAGTCGAATTTTCGACTCCCACTCACCTGCGAATTGAGTCAAAAGTTGCGACTCATGACACACGCGGTGAGCCATGAGTCCAATTTTACGAACCGACTTAAGCTTAGATTGACAAGGGGAAGGCCTCAACCCTGAAATTCAAATCGCAATCGGACCATGGTAAAACGAAAGTTTATCAAAATCCATTAGACACGTGTTCCGGCTTCTTTGTAGGTGGGCCCTGGTTTTAAAAATATGAATTTTCGAAAATTCCGGCGGCCGCGACTGATGAGTGACCCCCCGTTCGCGCGAACTGGTTGTCACGAAGCGCCGCTGGTGCAGTGGTAAAGCCTTAGCCTAGCAACCACGCTGCTGTTGGCTCGAATCTTTTTGGTGGCAATTTTTTTCTTGGTTTTTAGCATTAAACATTTTAAAAAACATTATTATCAACGTTTTTCATGATTTAAAATTTTTTCTCACAAAAAACAATGAAATAGGAAAAAAATTTCTAGTCGCTGTAACGTTGCAGTTTTTAAGTCCACGTTTTGTAAACAACTCTTCTCCCTTTCGTTGACAACCTGATAAAAAAAAGGCTTGACAAGAAGCAACCTAGATTTTAAGTAATCGAAAAACTAGGGTTAGAGTTTTGTTTATAGAATCAAGTTAGGGTTTTCAGATAAACGATCAGACCTCCGAGGGAAGGCAAATCAAGATGGTTTTAAGTTATCACTAATGCATTTCGTTATTTATCTCTATGTTCAATCTGAGGAGCGGTACTCGTCCGGAGCACAATCAGGGAAACTATCTTCAGAATCTGCAACCAACAATCAGCCAAAAAACCAACATCCAGATGCGGCCATGAGTGCAGTTGCTAACTGTATAACGAGGGCGACGAGCGGATGAGATTCCCTTTCAGATCGAAAACTCATGGCTGTACGAGTTTGAAGAATGCACATGAGGACAACTGCAGAACCACTGGCGATATCTAACGGCTTCCTATCTTCAATAAAGGAGGCGAATACGCTCATATAAGCGAGCCGACACGCTTCGCAAATTGTCCATTATATGAGAACTCCCGTCCAAGGTTGCGCAGAGCGGAAGCTACTTTTATTTGCGAGGCAGGGATTGCCTCTTTGAAGTCGACCTGGCTGCAGATCAACAGAATTTTTTGTAAGTGGCTCTCTATAAAGTTGCGGTGAATTTTCAAATAAAGTGTTAGCGTGGCCTGGTCGTAGTTTCGGTGGACGCCATTTTCTACGGTCCAGATCTTTTGTTTCCGCTGTGAGCGGACGATTATTGTTCCTTGGATGATAAATATCTGTTGAAATGTGTATTTTATAGATTATTATTTACATGCGATCTTCATTTATTCTTTATCAACTTAATTTTTCCTGGGTCAGTGTACACCGTCACGAGAGCGGTAAGATTTCATGATTTATTTATTTATTTATTTAATAACAAGAAGTTCCCAGGGCTAAATAGCCCTCTATGGAACAGAGTAATACAGTGA
>JBAGKK010493540.1:0-15519 GCA_037177015.1 Euceroptres primus
AATAAAATGAGTCGCAAGCATAATCGCGAGCCCTAGGGGCGCTCAAACTTATTTTAATAAGAGAGAAATTCAAGTATTAGGCTGAAATTGCGGAAAATAATAAAGAATATATTGAAGCATCAGTTTCGGGTAAAAGTTAATCATGAGGAATAAACTTGACTGCGCAAAGAACGACGAATATTCCGCGAGCCCTGAAGCGCGCTCAAACTAGCGAGCAAGGTGACCTTCGCGAGCTATAAGGACCTCGTGCGTAGCTCGAGGTTAAACGATAACGGAGCGCGAAGCGCGATGTTCAAAAATATCGAAGCGCGTAGTGCGACGATTAATAATAGCGCAGCGCGTAGCGCAACGATTAATAATATCAGAGCGCGTAACGCGACGATTAATAATATCGGAGCGCGTAACGCGACGATCAATAGCATCGGAGCGCGAAGCGCGACGGCCACTCCGCGCGCCCTAGGCGCGCTCAAACTTGCGAGCAAAGCGAGCCGCGCGCGATGAGAATGTGCCCGCGCCCCCGAAGGGGGCGGGGCAGATTTTTTAAAGTAGTTTTAAACTTTTCACTAAAGCTTTAGTCAAACACTACTAATACATAATTAGTAAAAATTTTCACTAAAGTGAATTAGTGACCAACTTTTCACTAATTCAGATTAAGAGAGTAGCGTGTTGAAAAAAAATCCACTTTTATGAAAATTCGGTAAACAGTAAATTTTTCGAAAAATTGCGTTTCTACTGCACTTTACGTTAAACGTTGTTCTTAGAATAATAAAAGTACATAAAATTACCTAAAAATCTGAAAAACTTTAATAATTTCTGAAATACAGCTATAAAATGTTATAGCTGTATTTCAGAAATTATTAAATTTTTTCAGATTTTTAGGTAATTTTATGTACTTTTATTATTATAATATTATTATTATACAATTTTCTACCTTCTTTGTATGTTTTTTACAGACAATAAATTGTTATCTTGACTGCTGATGGTTCAAACAGTGACCGAAACGTTTCTAAAAATACAATCGCTTCTCTTCGTTTGACCTTCATTTCCATGACTGGTGGTTCACTACTTAATTATAAGAATAATAAATAATTAATAATTTCTGAAATATAGCTATAAAATTTTATAGCTGTATTTCAGAAATTATTAAAGTTTTTCAGATTTTTAGGTAATTTTATGTACTTTTATTATTATAAGAACAACTTTTAACGTAAAGTGTAGTAGAAACACGATTTTTTCAAAAAATGTATGGTTTGCCGAATTTTTATAAAAGTGAATATTTTTCAACACTCTTTATCTTTGATTGAATTTTTATAAAAGTGAATATTTTTCAACACTCTTATCTTTGATTGAATGGGAGATAGAACATTTCTTTTTTTTTTAGATTTGCTTGAAGTTAAGTCTGCTTTAACTTATATTATGACTATTTTTTACTACAGTGCACAGAAAATATGCTTTTTCACAAAAACTAAAACTAATTTTTTTTACGTCAAATTTATCAGAAAAATACGACTTTCGAAGGTTGTATCTCCTAAACTATATCAGATAAAATCATTATTTTTTTTGTTTTTCAAAAAATTTATTTCATTTTAATTTTTGTTATCGCAAATTTAAAGTAGGATGCTCTGAAGTGAAGAAATATTCAAAAAACTGATAAAAACTGCAATTTTTCACACTTTTTCCAAAATTTTAATGGGTCCCGGATATCCAAGCCAAGGATTTTTAATGTTTAGATACTATTTTTCAATGCCAAACTACAGACTGTAAGCCGCAAAAGCACCACTTTAGAGTAATTTTTCGGAAATATACATAATAATCTGCAAATAAAAATAAAAAATTAAGTTTATTCAAGAATCGCTCGAGCGATTTTTTCTTTTTGGTATCAAAATAATCGCGAGGCATCACTGAAATCATTTCAGAAGAAAAACGAGAGGCGTAAGCCCTTTTGGGTTGAACTCAATCCAAGCCCATCATGCTTTATGAAGTTACGTGTAACTGAAAATTTAGTTCCAGTTTGGTGAATTTCAGTTACAATTTATTAAATTTAAGATAATTTTAAGAAAATTCAGTTACTGTAACTGAAATTTTAGACAAATTCATAAATATTCAGTTACAGTTTGGTAAATTTCATTTACAATTTGGTAATTTTCAGATACGGTTTCTGAAAATTATAAAAAATTCTGTTACTTTCGTAACCTAAAAGTTCCGAAAATTTACGAACATTTCTAACAGTGTGCCCTTAATACAAATTGTAAAATTTTATAGAAAATTGTAAAAAGTAAAAAGCGCTTTTATTTTTTCATGAGTAAGATTTATTTTTTCATTTGGGATGATCAGATGTTACAATTGGCTGTTGAGACTGTAGATGATAAATTATATTTTTCGTTAGTCGTAAGTTTGATTATAAAGCGAAGATTTTTTCTTTGAATGATTTCACGACAACACTACATACTTTTTAAATGCAAATCACTGTTAAAAAATTCTGGAAATTTCAACCATTTTTCATTTACTGTGATAGAAAATTCATTTATTTTAGTTGAAATTTCATTCATTTTGGTTGAAACTTTATTTACTTTTGGTTCAAAATTCATTCAGTCACGGTAATTTATTTGAAGTAAAGTAATTGGAGTTTTTTCTACCAGTGTACAGTTTAACGCCTTTATCTATATTATACGACAGTTTTTTTTTTAATTTTTATATGAAAAAATGAGAATAACAACTCGTTAAAGGCCATTTAAAGCTGTCCCCCCAAGTAATAAATAAAATAACCTAATTTAGGGGCCAACTTCAAATGGTCTTTACCGAGTTGTCATTCTCATGTCTTCATATATTTTGTAATAAGGGCTGGGAATATTGTTTAATTTATACCCTTCATTAATTGAATTAGATGGTAACATTTAATCTTACGTTGATATGATCCATTAAATACCAATTCGAATTTTTAATCTTAATTATTTGTTAACCTTTACGAAAAAAAATATTGGTAAGTACAGTACTGGTCACAAATAATATGAGAGCGACCACCTATTTTTTGTAAGTTCTACTAATTTTTATAATCTACGTCTACAAGATAAAATTTTTTCCTCAAAATAATACGAAAGGTATTGAAATTTTGCGTTAAATAAACTCAAGGTGAAGTGATTTTGTCAATTCTGTAAGAAAATATTGCAAAAATAGTGCATTTTTCGATTTTTTCTAAAACTTTCAATAACTTACGAAATAAATAACAGCTTTTAATATCCAAATCTCCATAGAATTTTGTGAATTATGAAAAGAACTCTGCAATTATTTCCCTCGATTCTGCCAAAGACAGAACTTGGCACAGAAAAGTTGTAAAATTTCAATAACAAATAATTATTTATAAAATAAATAAAATAAATATTTACTAAATTATTTATTAAATATTTATTATAAATATTTATTTATTTATTAATAAAATAATTATTTATAAATTTTTAAAATCAGTCTATGTTACATTTTAATAAATTTTATTAGAATACACAGGAATACTAATTTCTATATTTTATAAAATGAATTTTTTGGAGTATTCGCTTTATTTTAAATTTCACAACTTTTTTTTTCCAAGTTCAGTCTTTGGCAGAATCGGGAGAAAAAATTAGAAAATTTTTCGTAAAATTCTTTCTTTCTCAAAATTTTTCTTAAAATTATTTCTTTCTTTCTCAAAATTTTTCTTCATACATTCATGAAATTCTATGGAGATTTATCTTTAAATTGAACGCAATGACATTAAAAAATGTTAATTACTTCATAAGTTATTGGAAGTTTTCAAAAAAATCGAAAAATGCACTATTTTCTCAATATTTTCTTACAGAATTGACAAGATCACTTCATCTTAGCTTACTTAACTCAGAATTTCGATAGCTTTCGTATTATTTTATGGAAAAAATTTATCTCGCAGATTATAAAAATTAAGAGAACTTATTCATCGTATAAAAAAACAAATGATTCGTGACTGGTACTGTATATAAAACTGGAAAATAGATTAAGTCAGAAAGAATCACTACATTTTAATGTTACGTTACAATCACACATTTTAATTTACGTAAAGAAACAATAAATTTATGGATTTTCTATTTTTGAATAATTTTCAGTATCGAACTTTCAAACTTTTCAAACTTTCAAAATTTCAAACTTTCTAATCACACAAAAGAATTAAAATCTCTTATTCTCATTTTTATTTGAAGAAAGGAATTAACCTTTCATCAATTTATGCAATAACTGAGAGGAAATAATAAATTAGAATAAAAATATAAAATACAAAAGTACTAAAAGAAATAAAATACAAAAAGTAAAAGGAGCCACATCAATTTCCTAGTCACTGTAGATATAACCTTTCAATGAAAACTTGTCACACTCCCATTTCAGGTTCTCCCCCAAAAGTCGTCAACAATCAGATGAAAGTCGAAATCGTGCGCCTCTAAATTCTAAAAGTCTAAACTCTAAAATCTAAGTATTTTGTCCATGAAAAAGACTTGAGGCGAAACTAAAGTCTTTTGGGGTTGAAGGCTGGAATGAATCTGATCCGACCCTTCTATCACCTCGCAGATGTGAAGCTAAAGGGCCGCGCGTGCTACGTCAATGCCTCGATTTTGGACACATACCTGGACCTCTTTTCCTCTTACATCTTACAACTTACACACTTACACTTACAGAATTCACTTTTTTTCTATCATGACAATGGATATGGGTAGCTCACATGTTTCGATGACAATACCCCTGTATATGCAGGAGCACGAGCTGCAAGAAGGATATACCTATATATACAGAGAAATTGAATACTCGGGGTGCAATCTTAAACCGAGGCGGTCGAGATGAAAGAATTAAATAAAGGGATCTTTTTAATTCGACCAAGAGGTCGTAAAAATTCGTAGACATGTGGTCAAATCTCTGGGGATGACAATACTCCAAATGAGTGCTTCTTTGGATTTTTGAGTGGAAATAAATTGGGACACAAAGATTAAAAGAAGTTTATGGTTCCTGTAACTTATATCGCGCCTTGAGCCTGTAATTCCGATATTTTACTTTGTAAATGGGGGTGAGTGAACCTATCTAAAATAAAGCTCTTCAATTTTTTCTTTTTCCTGTTTCTGCTATTTTTGTTTCTTTATATTACGAACTCACTTGCAATTTTTTAACAGGAAGAAAATCAGTTTTAAATAATTATAATATGGCTTATATAATATTATTTAATGAGAATGTTAATCCAAAGTAAATCCGAAGTATTAAAATGATCGCAAAAATGAATCAGTTTGATCTGTTGTATTCTCTAAATCTGAATTAGTAAAAATTCGGTCACTAATTTACTTTAGTGAAAATTTTGACTAATTATTAGTCGTATTTCACTATTTTTTTTTAGTAGTTTTAAAATTAAGAAATTTAAATCAGAGAAAAATGATCGCAAAAATGGATCAATTTGATCTGCTGTATTCTCTAAATCTGAATTAGTAAAAAGTCGGTCACTAATTTACTTTAGTGAAAATTCTGACTATTAGTCGTATTTCACTATTTTTTTAGTAGTTTTAAAATTAAGAAATTTAAATCAGATTAAAATAAAATTTAAAATCCTATTTAACGTCCAATAATCAAGTTAATGTATAGAAAACCTGAAAATAAAACCAATAATCCAACGATCAAATTTGGACAAACACCGTGTTTGTCCAAATTTGGTCGATGGATTCTTGGTTTTATTTTCAGGAGTTCTATACATTAGTAGTTTTAAACTTTTCACTAAAGCTTTAATCAAAAACTACTAATAATTAGTCAAAATGTCCACTAAAGTGAATTATAGTAAGCGGCTTTTCACTCATTCAGATTAAGAGTGTACTTTTTCCAAAACCAAATGAGTATTTTTCCCGTGTAATATATTTTCCATATATTATATTTTATATTTTATATCACAGTAAATTCAGAATATAAAATATAATATAATATAATATAAAAATATTAAATAATTTAAATTTTAAAATACTTTAAATGTTTAATTTATATAATAATCAATAACCCTTTAATTTCTTTCCAAATGCAAAAATTCATTTCTTCTCAAGTGGAAGATGTTTTTCCATACGTAAATGAAAAAGTGCCATTTTTGGAAAATTCAAGTTTTCAGTTTTTGCAGTAAAACAAAAACAAATTCATAATGAAGTTCTTTCTGAAAAATCTTTTTTAATATGCTTTTATGCTTATCGAATATTCTGAACATTTTTATATTAAAATTGTAAAAGATATTTTTTAAAAATAAGCCTTACCTGTATACGTGCCGAAAATGGCATATTGGGCACTAAAGGACTAACACTTTTTTTTGCATAAAACATAAATTATATTTTACATAATTGATGTCTATTAATCCTAAAATTGAATCAGTTATACGCAGATATTATTTAATATACCTGTTTTAATTGAATGTTCTTCCCTAAAGTCCCATATACATGTCGTATCAGATAAGTTTCAAATTTATTTCACAAAGCACTATAAGGGGTTCGAATAATCTGAGATGAATGTGATATAAGGGGTAGTTAAGGAAGAAGGATATCCAATAAATGTAAATTGAAAGAAAGAAAGAGGAACAAAACAATTTTCGGGATTGTTCCTAATATTTAAAAAATTATAAAAAATAGAAACATTAAACCCCAGACTTTGGTACCATTCGCGAAATTGAGTTTTCGAAAAGGAAAGGTTTTTATTCGCCCGAAAAATGTAATTATAGCTTCTTTTCTTATTTCTCAGGTGTAAAATTTATATTATTATTATTATTATTATTACATATTTGATACCAATGATAGAAATTTACGATTTTATAAGATTTTTAAAGATAAACTGTGTTTTAAAAATCACTAGGAATCTATTGTAATTGCGTATAACATTTTAATTAAGTACGATTCAAATTACATTTTCATTCATGTAAAACTTGTAAAGTCTAATTTTCTTATTTTTTATGAGGTTAATCCATTTTTTGAGTAATTACATTGTATTTTATCTTTACATAGGTACGTTGTGTTTTTTTTTATAATCTGCAATTCTGCATTTTGTAATTTTCATATTTTTTCATTACTATTTTATTTTATAAAATATAATATAATATATTTTTTTTGGGGCGACTAAGAATCATTCATAATCGAAAAATGAATTTTCTAAACAGTACCAAAGTCTGGGGCTTAATAGCTCTGTATTAAATATTTCTTTGATTTAGTTATAATTTTTTATTTGCATAAAATAGTTCAATAAGAAGTGTAAATTCTTAATCAAAGAAATTTACATGTATTTATATATTTATATATTTATATCAAAATTGGCTATTCGAGGCAGCTGTCCAGGTTGGCTATAGTCATAAACACACGGGTGTGCGAACAGGAAGTCTCAAAGTAGGCCCTTAGTTACCGGTTGTCATCAATCCGGGGGCCGATCCTCTTTTGTAAATTGTACAAGATTCTGGAGAGATACATGCACGTGTGAGAAGCAGAGGGCATCCTCTTGCATCTGGCGCGTGTCTGCGTCTCAAAGAATGAAAAAAAAATCCTCAGAGGGTCGATCTTCTAATTTTATTAAATTTAAAAAAAAAACCATTTTACTTAATTCCTCACCCATAACTTTAAAACAATTTCCTTACAAAAAAAAACAACTGACAAATACTCCTAATTAGGTATAATGAGATAATTAGAAGAAAATAAACACTTAATTGCCACAACAAACTTTTTTCTAACGTCAATTTAACGCTTGAATGCTTCCTTCGTAAATGAAAAAAATTTGGAGTGGAACAATTATTTTTTTTGTGGAAAGATATTTTTAAGAATAAAGAATACACTCAGAAAAAAGTTTTTTATATTCAAACCAAATTTTTTAAATCAAAAATATAATTGCTTTGGTATGGGGTAAAAAACATCTTTTTGATTCAAACAAATATTATTTGAATAAAAAACAATTTTTTGAATCAAATTTTTTTCGGTTAAGTAAATTTTTTTTTTAATATGAACAAATTTTCATATCGAATCAGGAAAAAGAAGTAAAAAACGATTTTTTAAATTTGAAGATAAGTTTTTTCTGAGTAAAACATGAGAACATTTTTTTTAATTGTAAATATTATTAATATTAGATATTAAAAATCCAATTTACCATCAACATCCAAATATTTTAGAATTTATTTTTAAAGTTGTAAAGGGGTAAAGTAAAGGTAAAGTAAAGGGGTCGTCAATATGGCAAATTGCAATTAGCAATTTAATATCCTGAAACAGCAGGTGTTTTGAATAGTATGGGGAAGAGAATCATTTCTATGGGTGAACGCTAAATAATTTTATCCCTAGACTTTAAAATTTTTAAGAAATACTAATCAAATACTTTTAAAAGTTATAAATATATACTATTTTAATTCTAAGAATGAAGAAAATTATTCCCTACTTCTAAAAGAATTTGTTGCAAGAATATAAAAAGTTTGAGTGCTAAAGGGTTGAAAATTTGACGATGTAACACTTAATGTTACAATAGTATATCGTTTTCAGTAAAAACATGGTGCATGTATTGTAAAGAAAATATCCAGGTGCACGTGCCACTCGTTTCTGGAAACGAAAATAAACTGGAGGGAGAGTATGGACCACTTGGGGATTTGGGGAACTTAATCAGGCGTAGATGGTGAACAGACATTTAGGATTATGTTTGTCACAAATCATTACACCCTATCGATTATCCTTGAAAAGAAAAGTATGCCAGATTCTATTTTTTGCTTTAAATATAATTTATTTCCATAAGATAAAAAAATTATTTTTATAAGTTTCATTCAGTTTTGTTTAATCATAAATAATGAAAGTATGTTCCTATGTATTTGTTATCGATTAATAATTTTCAAATTTATATTCATATATTTATATTAATTTATATTATATTTATTAATATTTATATTCAAAAAATATTTATGTCATATTTATTTATGTCAACATCTATATTAAATGTAAACTGATATAAAAATGTTAAATAAACAAAAATTGTTCGAAAAAGATTTAGTTATGAATGCAAATAATGGAAACAGAATATAATTAACTTTTGAATTTTTTAAGTACTTTTTCATTAAAATTTTTGTCTAATGAAAATTGACAATTTTATGGCTCCTTTTTGTTTTATGCAACAATCATTGTTACAACATGTGTGTGATTATGTGCGCCCTTACAAAGCATATTGAACCCTCGATTCAGAATGTGGGCAATATTCTAATTAGGTCTCAGAATCGTTCGTTATTTTTGTTAAAATACAAGGACTCGAATTGGAACGTGAACCAGCTGGAAATCGATTCAGAATAAGTTTCTAGAACTAACAGAAATTGTGAAAAGTTTGTTGAAACTAAATTTCCAATTTATCTTATGTTCTTGTTTTTACTTCATGAGAAGTTAGGTTACGAATCGATTTTTATACAAACGGCGAAGAATAGATTTCAGCGAATTATTTATTTTCTTGCCACATGAAATTTTCAACTCTTATGTTCTTTCTTTCTTCATTCATTCATTCTTTCTTTCTTTCTTTCTTTCTTTCTTTCTTTCTTTCTTTCTTTCTTTCAAATCATATTTCTACTCTTCTAATGTTTCAATAAAATGTAATTTATACTGATATTTTAATACTGCAATTTATTAAAATGTTAATTATTCCAATGTGAAGGATATTTAAAAATAGGAAAGCATTTATTAATAATAATTTTTATTCTAATTAATAATCTGTTGTTAAAGAAATTTATATTTAGTATGCATTACGAATCGATATTTTGCGAGGTATTTTGAGAAATTGCAGGTGACGTCGTTTCTAATGTTTACACGAATTTTGCAGAACCCAATTTTTCGTAGTTATTCGAACTTCAGACAAACCAAGGTCTAGGACGTGCTAATTTTAGGGATATGAATTTAAGATGAAAGTAATCAACCGAATACTGCAGACTGTTGTCATAAAATCGCAAAAAGCGTTATAAATAACTGACTGAATTTTTCAATAAGAAAATTTTAAGGTTGATATGGTACAAAAGTTGATAAAATGAATAAAATCACGAAAGTAAAATAAAAGAAGGTTGAATTAAAAAAATAATAATCTTTTACTTTCTGTGCTTAATAATTGTTGATTTTTTCTGAATAAATTATAATATTTAAATTTCTCTTTAATTTTATAGGCCATTCATATTTTTCCCTTTTATCAATGTCAGTTTGATAATTACATATCTAATCAGTTTACCTAATTATTACAAAATATTTAAATTCAAAAAGCTAGAAAAACACTGAAAGTTTCATTTTTCATAGAAATCTTTAAGCTGAAATAAAAATAAAACATTAAAATTTTAATAGTATCTAAATTTCGAATCTCACTCAATTTAAAAACAGTTTAGTCCAAAATAAAACAGTTCAAATTTCTCAAAATTTGGAGTTAAATTTCCAAAAATGTAAGTTTATATTTTGAAGCCTAAAAATATTTATTATTCCTATAGGTACTGGTCTAGCGGCACCATTGCCTTAATTCTCGGAAATTAAAACGTCCCTGATGGTTACCTTAAGTGGCTGCAATTGTATGTAGTGGAGTACATAAAATAATGGAAAATAATTATTAGCCTTATTCAGGTCCACATTCTTTCAGCATCTTTCGAAGGTCACAAGTAATTAAATAAATTTATGTAATCCATTTACAAAGTTAAGAATTTTAAGTCCCAGTCAAACTTAATTAAATAGATTAATTAGAAATTATTTTCTAAAAGTATTTATAAAAAAGTATTTTATAAAAGTATTTATTTCCTAAAAGTATTTCTTCGAATCATTTTTTGCTCAACTTAAAATAAAAAAATAAACTACTTTTTGATCCAATTTCTTTAGAAAGATTAATCAATTTTATGAGAAATATTGCGTTCCAATTCCGTCGATTGATACGTTATCTTTTGTTTATGTTTATTCCTTCCACTACTTTGAAACGATAAACATGTTCGTGAAATACTTTTTTTAAAATGACATATTTATAAAAATAACAATTCACTTAACAAAGTGAAATTAACTAAAAAAATAACCCTTTTTGGAAATAATAAACTTTGTGGTTTAGGAGATTTAAAATAATAACAATCAACTGATAAGATTAATCAGTTTCAGAATAAGCAACCTTTCTAATTATTTATACATGTTTATTATTGTAGTAAATTAAATAAATCAAAAAAATTTTTCCTGGAGTATTTTTTTAGTATTGTATAAAGGGAAGTTTGCCAGTCGAAAGTGCTCAGGTTTAATAGATATTTCTTAAAACAAAAATAAGATATATAACAGTATTGCAAAAAAAACTAGTTCTCACTACATTAATAGGACTAGTTTGTTTTGCAATACTGTTATATATCTTGTTTTTGTTTAAAAAAATATCTATTAAACCTGGGCACTTGCGACTGGCAAACGTCCCTGGTTACCTTAAGTGGCTCTGATTCAATGTAGTGGTATAGCCTTACAAAGCAACATAAAATAACGGGCTATGATAAGCCTACTCACTGTCAGCAGTTGTTCCATTCCTTAAGAACCTCTCAAACAGTTGGAAACTCCACAAATATTGAAAATTTCCAGTGTATCAAATGTGCAAAAATCTCTTTGTAAAGTGATCTTGATCATATATATTTCTTAAATCATCATGTCATCTTCTCTGCAGCCACCTGAGTTTTTGCTAAAACAGGTGAAATATTTTGCAAAAGAGAAAAATCTTTCACGTCCGAAATTTCAATTTTCAAATGCCAGCAAGGATGGTGACAATTTCTTAGGATCACTTTATCGAGTCCAGATTAAAGGTGAAAAAAATGGTGAGAGTAAAGAACTCAACTTGATTTTTAAATGTGTTCCTACAAATGAGGAATTGAGAAAACTATTGAGAGCAGAAAGCATCTTTCTCAATGAAATAGCCTTTTATGAAGAGAGACTACCACTTTTTGTGAAGTTACTCAAAGAATATAATGTGACAAGTAAAGACGTGCCAGATTATTATGGAGGATCTAAGTCACCAGGTGATGAGGTAATTATTTTTATGTGGGCTAATTGAAAAATTAATACTTGCAATTTTTATAATTTTTCAGTGTTTATAATTTTTATAATTTATTAATCCATAATTAATCCTAGGTGGAAAAATTATGCATAATCTATACATAATAAACTATGAAGTGTAGTCCAAAAATAATCTATGCATAATGAACTATGAAGAGTAGGGTGGTCCAAAAATTGGAAATTTTTTTTTCGAATTTTCATGCTCTCACCCCTGAAATTTGTTCGAATCCACAAAAAATAAATGCGTTTAAAAACAAATGATATCTGGAAATTCCGCAAGCCCCATGAAGTTTAACACGTATTTCCCATAAAAAAAGACGTTTTTACAAATTTTATTTAGAATCGTCAATATTATATGAATCGAGTTGAAACTCAACATTTGTCTTCACAATTAGCCGTTGAATACGAATCAAAAATTACTTTTTAAAGATCACTCCCACAAGTCTGTTTTATAGGATCCCAAAAAAACCCCATAAGTGAAAAATTGGATTTTGCGAGTTTTTGGCGCTAAGTTTTTACTTTTTTGCGGTTTTTCTTAGTACAAATTGTTTCTAATACATAAAATATTACTTTATACTGATAATTAGATGTTTACATAAATTGTTTAAACAATTTATTATTGTTTATAGCACTTTTCTGTAAGAATAGAGTTAAAAAGTCGCGGTTTTTTTCGAATTTTTCAATATTTTGTCAACTTTTTAGTTACAGTACCGGCCAGAATAATTTTCAGTCCACTAAAAAAAAAATGTATTAAAAACATGCCTCTCTTCTTTCTTGGTTATCTCGGCGAGAAATTAGGTTAGAAAGATTTTTAAAAAATCGTTAGAAAGCTTTTTAAATTTTGCGTCAATTGATCCCTTCTATAAGTGTTACTGATAAACAGGGACTGCGAGAGTATGTGAGAAAGACAGATCTATTTTCCGTTTTTAACCATTTTTCGATTCTCAACTTTTACTGTCTGCATGCTTCAGGATAGTGAAAGGAAAAAATTGAAACTCTGCTAAAGTAAATTTTAAAATCTCCTCTTTAAAATGAGATCAAGAACATAATAAAAAATTATCGGGTTCTCGAATTATCTTGAATAATATGGAAGCATACCCAAGACGAAAATCGGTTTTTTGAGCTGCAATCGAACTTCTCGACCGACCGATTTTCGTTTTGGGCACGCTTCCACATTTTTAATGATAACTCGAGAACCAGTTAATATTTCATTACGTTCTTGGTCTCATTTTGAAGAAGACATTTAAAACCTTAATTCAGCGAAGTTTCAATGTTTTCTATTCACTATCCTGAAGCATGCAGACAGTGGAAGTTGAGAATCGAAAATTGGTTAAAAATGAAAAATAGGCCTCTTTTTCTCACATGCTCTCTCCGTTCTTATTTACCAAAAATACTTCGCGTAAGGATCGATCGCCGTGAAATTTAATAAGATTTTTAACGATTTTTAAAAAATCTTTCTAACCTAATTTTACGCTGAGATACCCAAGAAAGAAGAGAGGCATGTTTTTAATATGATTTTTTTTAGTGGACTGACAATTCTGGCCGGTACTGTAGAGCGAGGCAATAATCAATTAAAGTTAACATAAATAATTTTTTAAACTAATTAAACGCTTGTTTAAACAATTAAATAATTGTTTCAACAAAAAACAATTATTCTTATTTATAACAATATTCTCTTAGAATAATGCTAGAAAGTGACGGTTTTTTCTAAAATTTTCCACCTTTTGTCCACTTTTCAATTAGAGTGAGGTAATAATTATTTTGAGTTAACAAACATAATTGTTTACGTAATTTATTATTATTTTTGTTAATATTATCTTTGAATAATGCTAAAAAGTTGCGGGTTTTTCTGAAATATTCAACTTTTTGTCCACTTTTCCCTTAGAGTGAATTAATAATTAATGCAATTTAACAAACATATTTGTATAGACAAAGTATTATTATTTATAACTATCTTCTCTTAGAGTAATGCTAGAAAGTTGGGCTTTTTTCTGAAATCTTCAGTTTTGCTTTGACTTTTTAGTTATGAACAAATAATAAATGAACATCAACAAGAATCATTTTTTAAATGTACTTTATTTTTTTCAAAGTGAAGTGTTTTTACTCTTTCGCTAATGTTTTAATTTAAATTAAATTAAAATTTATAAATTAAATTAAATTAAAATTAATTTAAACAAAAAGGCTATCTTTTAGCAGAGATAAAAATAAAATATGGAATAATTAGGAGTAGGTGGGAGGTGTGGGTCTATACATGACTTGTAAAAATTTTGTTTTGAATTACAACACGAAGTTTATTGCAAAGCATAAAAGGAAAATTTGTAATTGCAAACATTTTACTATCAGCCCCCCCCCCTCTTTCCTGGAGAAAACATGTTGTCATTAATGATAATATACATATATGGAGATTAAAAATGCCTCAATCAAATAATTAATTGATTATAACATTGTTATTATCATTTATTTTTTTGATTGTAATAATTAAATTACATTAATTTTTACCTCACTAAGTGAAAAGTGGACAAAAAGTTGAATATTTAAAAACAAACCACAACTTTCTAGCATTACTATAGGAGAAAATAGTTATAAATAATAATAATTTGTTCAAACAATTATGTTTGTTAAACTGCATTAATTATTAACTCACTCTAAGCGAAAAGTTGACAAAAAATTGAATATTTCAGAAAAAACTACAACTTTCTAGTATTATTCAAAGAGAATATAAATCAAAATGAAAATAAATTGTTTAAACAATTATTTCTGCTAAGTTTAATTGATTATTGCCCTGATTTAACTGAAAAGTTGAACAAATGTTCGGAAACAATTATTCGGAACGAAAATTCGGAAAAACCCGCGACTTTCTAATTCTATTCTAAGAGAAAATTGCTATAAACAATGATAAATTGTTTAAACAATTTTTATAAACATCTAATTATCAGTAGAAAGTAATATTTTATATACTAGAAGCAATTTGTATTAGGAAAAACCGCAAAAAAATAATAATTAGCGACAGAAACTCGCAAAACACAATTTTTCACTTATGGGGCTTTTTTAGGACCCTATAACCTTAAATATAACCCCCATAAGAGGGTTATATTTTAAAAGTAATTTTTAATTCATATTCTATGGTTAATTTTGAAGAGAACTGTTGAGTTTCAACTTAATTCACCTAATATTAACAATTCTAAATAAAATTTACAAAAACGTCTTTTTTTCTTATGGGAAATACGTGTTAAACTTCATGCGGCTTGCGGAACCTCTAAATATCATTTTTATTTTAAAAAACGCATTTTTTTGTGGATTCGAACAAATTTCACTGCTTTCACATCTAGTTTCTCTTTTGTACATGTTTCGGGGATGCTTCTCGGTTATTTTAAGCCAAGAAAGAAAAAATCGTACTATGCGTTTTTGAGAAAATAGTATATTATGCACCTAGGGGGAGAAGAGGGACTTTTTTGACGAGTGTATGTTTTCAGTACGAGTCAAAAAA
>JBAGKK010493551.1:0-15517 GCA_037177015.1 Euceroptres primus
GATTTTTTACCATTCAAACGTGCACTTTGAAGTAAACCACATGGCACATTTTTCCCTAAAATGGCTAAGTGTCAGTAAAAAAGTGGGCGATTTACGAAGCATTTGAAAAAAGACTTTTTTTAAGTCGATGAATAAAAAAATCGATATCTCGTGAAATATCCATATCATATTAAAAAAAAAAATACGTGTAGATTTTTTTTCGCTCTAGAGCAAGAGAAAAAATTTTCAGGACAATCAAAAATTTGGATTAAAATCTCACATGGAGTCAGCCATATAATATTTTAAGTATATTTGCACCTTGCATGTAATTTATTTTTACACCATCAAAAATTTCAGACAAATATTATAAAAAAGCTCTTTTATCCACATTTAAACGATTTACTGCCTCCAAAACGTTTCTGAGACAAAAAAGGTGTAAACAAAAAATGTTTGCTGAAAAAAACCAAAAATCTTATTTTTTTATTATTAATGGTCAGTGGTCTTTTCCTATCCAGCTACTTAAGTACTGTTCCACTATTTAGTTATCCCTCACGCACTAGTAGATCTCGGCTCACTGGGCCCTTCCCAGCTAGTAGAATAGTTGATGGTAAAGTGATTATTACTTTTCATAGAAGCAGCTCACATAAGGAACGAAAGACACCAGGATGTAGAAGGAGGTGAGAATGCAGAAGGAGCAGAGAAGTGGGAACCAGAAGAGGGCTGACCACTTTCCTTAACATTTTTAAATTAAAAAAAAAACATCTTTAAATATAATTTACAATCTAATATCGGTTGGCTACTCCGTGCGAGAGGAGCCAAAAAATGGATTTCGCGCGGAGTGGTCGAGCCGGTCTATTTTCGAATTTTGCCGTCTTGCTACGTAATAGTCAGGAAACCGAACTGTCAGTGCAATTTCTGCTTGGATGGCGCAGCCAAGTTCTGCTTGAATTTTTGGAACGAAGTTCCTTATGGCACGTCTGTGGTGGAGCTAACCAGCAAAAATCATCACGAAAAAGCGTTAAATAAAAGCGTTACGGAAGTGTATATAGCTAGTAAGTGTATAACGAATGTCGCACAAAGAGAGAGCGATAACGCTAGCTATAGTTATACAACTTATGTAGTATATACCTACTCCCCCTCTCTCTCACCCCCACCCACCCTCCCGCCCCTCTGCCATTGTCGCTCCCTTCTCTCTCACCCTCCCTCCCACCCAAACCTTTCTCCCCCCACGCACCTCTCTCCCCTCTCCAGAACATCATTCCCGCTCACTCACTCTCGCTCGAACTCTCTCTCGCTCTCTCTCGCTATCTCGCGCGCGCGCGTTCTCTCTCTCTCTCGCTCTCTCTCGCTCTAAAATACAGTACGCGACAAGGGAGGAGGCAATTTTTAAACTAATGTGAATGCCGCCCTCGCTTCGCCGTTGCGGCAACCTTTCACACTCGTCTGCAAACGCTTCCTTTCTCCCCTTGTCGCGCAATCTACTATTATTGATTCAATATACTTGATTATGAAATGATAACCTATACCTAAATAGTTTTTTTTTTTAATAAACGTAAATTCTTTGATGAAAAATATACTTCTATACTATTATTTGTTTCAGATTTAGGGAAGTTCACTTCCCCTCAACTTGGTCATGGCCGAATATACAAAGCTTTTATGAAGCAGGCATAGTCCAAAAAAAAATACGATGAAGGAGAAGAACATCTTCCTGAGTGCCTCTGCAGCTCCTGAACACAAAAGGTTACACCTAAGTATTTTAGATAAAGTTTTTTTTTCCCGCTTGCGGGTTTTTTTCCCACAAACTAACGTCATTCTTTTGTTCTAGCTGTCAAGCAACTACCTATGCAATTATGGAAAAATGCCCAAATGGGTAACGCACTCCCACTCCTCCGTCCCGATCCTTCCGAATGAGAGACCATTACGACCTTTTCATACCTCATCTTACCGGCAGTGGCATGCCAAAAGTCCACAAGAGTAAAGGAGATGGAGAAGAGTCTGTCCTTGAAGCTCATGTGGGTTTCCTGCCTGCCACTACCGACAAGATGAGGTATGAAATGTTCGTTAACACCTGCGAGTGAAACTGCGCGCGGCTTCGCCGCGCACACCACCCGCAGGTGTGTGTGTCGGGTCTCCCTGGGTCAGTGATGGCAGAGGCCCACCCCAACCACTTTTTAAAATTTTTTTTTACTGCTGGCATGATCATACCTGATCTGATGACAATCTGTGTCAGAATACGTGAGGTTCACACTCCCCTCACTTGGTTATGGCAGGATATACAGGATAATATCTAGTATTAAGCCAAGGTTATTAAGAAGATTAGAAGAAGACTATCTTCCTTTTATGCCGCATTTCAGAATACTTTTTAAAAATTTTAGAGAATTTTCTTCTTAATTGTAGATTTTTTTTGATGTCTTATGTAACACATTTGCACTGGAGCGCCGATTTAAACACAAACAGTCAAGGCCTAACGAACCACGTTCAGTCGGAATAATATTAATTAACTGAATTATCTATATGAATGTAAATTTTTTACCATTAAGGATGAAAATTCTTAAATGACGATAAAAAATTAATTAAAAATTTTTAACTTAATTTTAAAAATCAATGTGAAATATGCGCGTGAGTATTCAAACTAATTTTTAAAGTGATACGATTTAATTTTTGTGGGTAGTAAAAAATATTTATAAAATTTTTTTCAATTTTTTTCTGAAATGATCATTTTAATTACAACCAAAGCTTTTATAAAATTATAAAGTATCTATTTATGAAAAATATAACATATTTAAATAAAATATTACATATTCAAATATTTTTTTAAAAAAGATGGTACTGCTTGCATACTGCTCGACGCCCGTACCTCTCTTTTTGAAATACAGTTAATGATAACAAACAATAATATAAAAATAGAAATTCAAGAAAAGAAACTTTTTTGATTTTAGAATTTTTTGAAAATTGACGAACATTTAATTTTGGAATTCATTTACTTGCGCATTTTTAATGTACAATTCTCTCGCAATAATTATAATGTAAGAAATAGAAATGTAAGAGATGCTACTTTTATATTCAGGGCTCTTAAAGTAAAAATCCTAAGCTTTATTTTATATTTTTAAAAAAAGGAAACAAAGGACTAAATTATGAGTTTTTCAAATTTCTTTTTACTCTACTCGAAAGGTTGGGAAGAAATCTATTGAAAATGTAGAGGTCAATATTTTTTTATGCCATAAAAAA
Source organism: Euceroptres primus (assembly GCA_037177015.1). Taxonomy (NCBI): domain Eukaryota; kingdom Metazoa; phylum Arthropoda; class Insecta; order Hymenoptera; family Figitidae; genus Euceroptres; species Euceroptres primus. The sequence goes on from JBAGKK010493551.1 coordinate 3,208, forward strand.
TTAGTTACATATATTCGAAATGAGCGCAAATTCCAAAAATTTCACCTCCTCTACCTCGAAAAGTTTTTGACTAAAGAGATGCTTTTTTTTTACACTTCAGAAATTATACCCTAATACTGAATGGATGTATTTTAATTGATGAATTTAATAAATTTATTTTTCAAGAGAAATAGACTTTCCTCAGTTCCTAATAAATGATTTTTTCCTAGACCTGTTACCTCGTCCTTATAGGGTAATCAGTACAATTTTTTGCCTCCCCCCAATGATTGGCATTTTCCTTAAAATATACTTATTAAAAAAATATTTTTAGATAAAATTACTAATAAGTAGTAAAAGATTATTATCGGTATACTCTGCGCTATTAATTAGTAGTTTTGTTTCCGTATATTTCTTAAGAAATGTAGAATTTGAAGGTGGCCAATCATTGTTTAAGAGGGCCAATCATTATACTGATTACCCTACTTTCTTAAACAAATTTCATGCAAAATAACTCTGACACTGAATTTGTCTACAGTCGGACCCTGATAATTTGAGCTTTTTCGGAGGCAGTAGTTCAAATGATCGGGACTCGACTATTAATGAATGCTGCATGGACGCCGTCTGTTGGGTACACGAGAGCTAATTATCGTTCAAGAAATATCCTGCGAGCACGGTTGATAAGGAAGTATACTTTTCCACCACTTTTGGATGCAGACGGTACGGTAGATCGCAGCTGCGAAATACAAAAAGTGACTTGTTGCAGTAGCGACATCTAGGAAGCAGCTGACAAAACAAAGCGTCAAATTTATCGACCGCATTATTGCGCGAAGCGGACATAGACTCATATCTTCTATATTACATCCATATTGCCTGTAATATCTCACTCGCTTCCTGGTCTTTAACCCCTGTCGATAGGTCGGTACTTAAACGGTACTGAGTTCAGCCCCGATGTGCAGATGCCACTCGCCCTGACTCAGGTAGCAGAGTTTAAATACCCAGACGTTCCTTTAAATGCTGTTTGCCCCAAATAAACGGAGTCTGTGAGTCTGTGAAAAGGTGTCTCTGGTTTAGCTGTCACAAGATTGGTGCTTGTACAAATTTTAAATACAAGCCTACTAAATGCGCACATAAGTGCTGCTCATTATTATTTCATAATTGAAAATAATTGAATTAATTCTAAATAATTTTCTATTAATTATTGTCTTAACTATAAGAATTAACTACTTATTATTGCTTACATTATTACCATAATTATAAATTATTATTGATTATAAAAAAATTATAGTTAGAAAAAATATTGCATATGACTTTTGAAATACAGTTTCTTTTAATTGAAATTTTTTGATATTCATTTTATTTTAAAAAATAATTTATTATTTTCAATTAAAAAATATATTGCTAACTTTATTGTAAAAATATTATAAATATTAGTAGATTGATATGGAAGAACGAAACGAGACTAATTCTTTTTAAGGTGATTTAAAGTTTTTAAGAACAAGAATATTTCATTCACTATTTCCATATTTATCGACGTAATTTCATCAAATGTCTGTAACACAGCAACTCTAGCGACAAGGTGATGAACTTGAACGCTTCTACTGAAGTTAGTCGGTAATATCAATTTCTCTAGGATCTGATATGATTCAAAGTAGACGGCCTTCTTCGAGTGTTTTCGTCGTTTTCGTGAATGCTGTGACTGTGCTGTGCAAGTGAAGTGTGTACTTTGTTGTCTCTCTCTACTACTTAATTCTCGTGCCAGTTAAAAAGAAATTTTCAATATTTCAGAGTAGGGTGCCTAACGGATTTACTCAAAATACGAGGACGCCTGAGAAATCGCTCTTACTTTTTTGAACTTACTCGGTGAAAAAAAAAATCGCAGAGTAGTGCTATACATATCACTGCAAAGTTTTTTTTTTTATAACACACCAAAAAAGTCTACATTTGTTGAAATAAAATAATCTGTTTCGAAATTATGATTACCAGAAGGTGAAAAAGTGCACAAATTTCACGGTCCTTTGAGAATGGTCAACTTTGAGACCTCACTGCTATCACAAAACAAATGTAAAAAATTATGTATTTTCATTTTCACTTTTATTTTCATTGAACACTCGAAACAATTGAAGCTGTTAGTGAAAGTGAAGTGTAAAAGTTACGTAGTCGGCCCCCTGTGAAATTTTGCTTAGCTTCCTTGGACTTTTATATGCTCAAAATTGAAAATCAAAATAAAAAATATGCATTTCTTAACATTTGATTTTAAAACGTTTAGGAATAAGTTATCTCTGAAACTAATTACTCAGAAAAATAGTTTTTTAAATCAAACAAAAAAATTTGCTTGATATCATATTATTAATAAAAGAAACAAATTTTTTGTTTCAATTAACAAAACATTTATTCAATTTTAATAAATGAAAAATGTCTACCTTATTAATCGAAACAAATAATTTGTTTGGTACAATTTCTTTGACTTAAGTAAAAGATTCGTATAAAATATTTGTTTGATTCAAACAAAAGTTATAATCCGCATACGAGGAGATATACAGGGCGGGTTCTGGCCCGATTAATATTAGTGCATGACCGTGTGTGTGTTTGTGTGTGCATACTTGTGCATCCATGTTTGTCGGTGTGAGCGTAAGCATACCTGCATGTGCCTTCCTCCTACTATATCGCATTATTAAATCTTTTGTAAATAAATATAATAGAATATTTTCACTCATCTTCTAAAGCCACTGTCTAAATAATTATGATTAATTTAAAAACATATTTCTTTTAATACACAAGTATTAATAATAAGGCCATGAAACCTACCTTACTGAAATTGCTATAAGAAGGACCACTTAGGGCTATTAAACCATTTTAAAGGATGTGCGTTTTGTCCACCTGATTCTTCATGGTTATCAACGAAAGTGCGCATGTGTGATTGTTATTAATGAATTTGATAAAATTAAAATTTTTTCCTATAATGTGTTTTCGATGGATCTCGATGATTTCATATTGCACAATTGAGAGAAACGAATTTTATATAAATAATTTCAGCTGTATAATATAGTTGATAGAAGACTCTTACTCCCTGTAATAATACATTTCGTTAAAACATTCCTGTCTTCATTTATTTAATGTATAAAATATGCAGATGTACAAGCGTAATTTGATATATGGATATACGACATATTGTTTTGTCTATAAATTTGATTTATTACTTCTTTTATAAATAATACCTTTAATTAAAAAATTCCTTTCTTCATTTATTTAATGTAAAAAAGATGCAGTGCTCAAGTGTAATTTGATATGGGTAAGTATAACATTTTGTTTGTGTATAAAATTGATTTATTGCATTCTACTAATGACAAATTTTAAGATAAAGTTAATTAAAAAATTTTTTCCCACGCTAGCATTCAGTTTTAATCTTATCAGCAAATGGATTGTTAAATCTTTTTATGTACATATACCATCATCTCTTTGATCTTTTAAAATTTGATGTGAACAATGTAATCAAGACACAGTCAACATTAGTTCTGAAATGAGCCGCTGTGTGGCGTATTAGACCAAAGTCAACATTAGTTCTGAAATTAGCCGCTGTGTGGCGTATTAGATTCAACGTTTTCTCACAACAGAAATTAATTATTGAAAGTATAAATAAGAGCCAACTGCCAACCGCGAGTTCAGTTTGTCACTGCATCAGCACCGATCAACACTGCATCAGCTGTAATCAACTTGATTTTTTGGAAAGTGTTTTGAGTGATTGCAATTATCATAATTTACGATACTCGAGGATATTTTCTCTGAATATTTCGCATCTATATATTTCAAGAATAACAGAAACTAGGCTACAAACCAGGTATTTTATGATCGATTGTCAGCATCAAAGTGAAGAACAATTATAAAAAAAGAGAAAAATTTGTGAGTGATAATATTAAATTGCTTTATTGTGTACACTTGTTTGTCTACCACTAAAACAAAATGAATCGTGAACAGAGTAAAAAAGTTATGTCAATCATTGTGGTAGTATATAGAGCTTTGATAGATGAGGTAGGAGATGATAAAATTAGAAAATTATCAAACTTTTGTACCGGAAAGATTAGATTGCTGTACAAAATTTAAAGGTATAATAGAATTTTATCTCTTGGAGAAAAAAGACACATTCAAACAACGATAGGCATTTTGAAAGCATGCAATAAAAAAATTAAAAAACTAAAAAAGAAAGGACATGGCATTGATAATTCAAATAAAAAGAGAGACAGGATACAATGGGAAGATTTAGACTCAGCTTTTAAGAGTAGAATAAGGACAGGTTGTGTAATTAACTTAAAGCATAAAGATCTTAAAAATTTCTTGGAGGATGCAAAGTCAATGATCGTTCAATGAATAAAAAATATTTTAAAAAAGATTGAAATTTAAAAGTAAACGTTGCCTTTGCAGGAAAATTTAAAGCATTAGTGAATGGTGAAATGGTTGAAGATATTAAGTTCATTACGATTGAAAATGATAAGATCTTACCATCAACAGATATTGATTCATGGTATGATGAAAAGGTTTTGGAACAAATTTTAGTGAAAGTTAAAGCGTTACAAGAAACAGATTCTGGTCGTTCATTGACTGAAATTATAAACCTGATGGTAAATTTTAATAGATATTTACCAATAAATTTTGGTATATCGACTTTGATTGATTTACCAAAATTTATTAGAGCCAAGAAGGCTGTTCTTAATATCCAAAATAATGATGTCTATTCCTTTTTGTGGTCAGTGATACCAGCTCTTCATCCTGCGAAAAATCACGTAGATGAGACTAGATCTTATTCACATTATAACTCAGAACTTAAGCATGATGGAATCTCGTTTCCGATAAGTATTGAGGACATTCCAAAATTTTAAAAAATGAATGGATTATGCATAAATGTCTACGGTATAGAAAATGATAAAAAATCTAAGAGGGAAATTGTATCGCTTTATTTAAGTAAACAAAAGTTAGACAAACCCACAATTCATCTTTTAATGGTTGAAAATACAAATCTTTACTCTGAAAGTTCCCATGAAAACAATTTAAAAGATAGTAACCATTATATCACTTTGCTTGGATTAAAAATCTATCTGGATTAGTTAGTTCACAATTTTCGAAAGGAAAACGTAATATATTCTTTTTTGATATGTGCTTGTGTCACTTTAAATTAGAAAAATCTTTAATAAATCATAGATTGGATTGCGTTAATGCAAACCAATGCAGAATGATAATACCAAAGGAAAATGAAAAATTTTTGAAATTTAAAAATTATAGATTTAAGGAAAAAGTTCCATTTACTATTTTTGCTGATCTTGAGTGTCTCTTGCAAGAAACTCCTGATATTCAGGCAGGCACAGGACCGCATCAAAAGAGCATGTCCCACACAGTGTTGCGTGGTTCATGAAAGAATTACATGAAATTTCTCAAAATATCGATTCTTATTTAACAAATGCTGTGTCAATACAGAAACTGACTCCAGAGCAAGAAGCAGAGTTTAGGTCTGCACAAAATTATCACATCTCCGAAAAACCATTTGAACAAGGTGACAAGACATCGAGACCATAACCACTTTACAGGCAAGTTTCGTGGTGCGAGTCATCAGGGCTGTAATGTAAATTACATAAACTCACACACTGTACCAGTGGTTTTCCACAATTTATCGGAATATGATTCCCACTTTTTTATTAAAGCATTAGCGAAACAATTTGAGGGTGAGGTAAAATTATTACCTGTAAACAAGGAGTAATACATCTCATTTACTAAATATGTTGCTGATACAAAAGTAAATCTTCTGTTTATAGATTCCTTTCGTTTTATGCCGAATAGCCTTAAAAAATTGACCTTTTTTCTCGAAAATAATGATAAAAAAATAACTCTCAAACATTGCAAGAATTCCGAGGAATTTCAACTCTTGGTTAGAAAAGGAGTATTTCCTTATGACTATATTGATAATTGGGAAAAGTTAAATGAGAAACAGTTACCACTTAAAAACGCATTTTATTCAAAATTGAATGATGATGAAATTTCCGATGAAGATTGCCAACATGCATGCAATGTATGGCAAACGTTTAATATGCAACTTTGGGAGAATACTTTGATTTGTACTTGAAAACCGACGTTTTACTTTTGGTTGACATTTTTGAAAATTGCCGAAAAAATTGTTTTGCAACATTTTATTTGGATCCCTTGCATTACTATACAGCTCCAGGACTTGCTTTTGATGCGATGCTGAAATTAACCGGAATTGAACTTGAACTATTAACTGATCCTGAAATGATTCTTCTTATTGAGTATTCCTGGTGGTGTAGCACTGTGTTCAAATAGATATACCAAAGCGAATAATCGTTTTATGGGATCAGATTTTAATCCAAGCGATCCTGAATCCTATATCTCATATTTTGACATTAACAACCAGTATGGTGCAGCAATGAGCGAATGTTTACCTTTTGGTGGTTTCGAATAGTTACTTGATCAAGATATCAATGTACAAAGTATTCCAGATGATTCACCAATAGGTTACATTTTGGAGGTAAACTTGGAATATCCTGCAGAATTACATGATTTACATAAAGAATTACCTCTGCCACCAGAGCATTTTGTACCCCCAAATTCCTCAGTCTAAAGGTATCTAAAATTCACAGAATTCTAAAGTTTGAGCAAAAACCTTGGTTAAAAGAATATATTGAATTGAATACGGAAAAACGAAAAATGTCTAGCAATGATTTTGAGAAACATTTCTACAAGCTAATGAACAATTCCGTCTTTAGTAAAACAATTGAGAATGTTAGAAAATACAGATATGTTAGACTGATAACAAAATGGGATGGAAGGTACGGTGCAAAAGCTCTGATAGCCGAGCCAAATTTTCACAGCTGCGGTTATTATTGAATCAAAGAGACTTCAAGTTAAATTTAATAAACAAATTTATGTGGGATTTGCTGTTCTCGATCTCTCGAAGCTCATTACCTACGATTTTCAATACAATTACATGTTACCAAATTTTGGAAATCGTGCAAAATTGCTTTATACAGACACAGACAGTCTCATCTACCATTTCATCGATCTAAACATGTATGATTGTATTGAGCGAGACATTCATTAATTTGACACGTCAGATTTTCCTCTAGATAATGTATACGGAATTCCTCTAAAGAATAAAAAAGTATTGGGTTTGATGGAGGATGAATGCAACGGTAAAATAATGACTGAATTTGTGGGGTTAAGAGCCAAATCATATGCCTATAAAATTTTAAATGAAAAGTCTGAGAAAAACAAAGCTAAAGGTGTAAAAAGGGCTACATTGAGAAAAATTACATTCAATGATTATAGACAGTGCCTATTTGAATTTAAAAATTTGATACAGTACCAAAATTTAATTCAAAGCAAAAAACATAAAGTGCACCCTATAAAGCAGAAAAAACTAGCTTTGAGCTGGCATGATGATAAACGCATGATTCTCCCTGGTACGACAGACACGATTCCATGGGGTTACATTAAGAAAACAGTAAATGAACCCATGAAAGTTGATGCAATGTAAAAAAAAATGTATAAAGTAATGAACATATTGCTATTTGTATTGTATTTATATCATATATTATTATTGATGTTATATTGTTATTGTAAACTACTGAATTGTATGTGTGTGAGTAGAAACAAGCGAGGTAATAAAAACATGATAAGCGATTTAGATACATATGAGTGAAGGAATGAAAGAGGGTGGGAGAGAGAGAGAGAGAGAGAGAGAGAGAGAGAGAGAGAGATTAGTATGCGCTGTATGTATAGATATGTATAAATTATTTTTAAAACAAGGTGGATTTGAAAATAAAGAATAGAAATAAAATGGATTAAAACTTTGTTATTTTATTCAATGCAACCTGGTAAATTATCCTTTCTGCAACTAAAGTGATGATATTTTAAATTTGAATTAATTTATGTGAAATATATTTATTTTTTAAACTGAAATGTGCAAAATTCATATTTTAATTTAGAGTATCTTATTTTAACTGTATCTTCTTCCTCCTCCTCCTCTTCATTTTTGTATAAGTCATAATATACAAATATTCGTAAGACTTTCAGAGACCTCAATGTTTTGAATGACTTAACGAAACTTGACAACTCATGGCATTTTGAAACTATTGATTTGTGCAAACATTTTTAATTCAGTTTTTTTTTCATTTCTTGACTCAATCTATCTTGGTTTTGGAAAAATATTCATTTATTATAAGAGGAATAGAACATCTTAACAATAGGCATTAAAAAGTAAGTATAATCAATATCAGCTTTAAAATATTAAACTTATTTATTTATTTGATTTCAATTTACAAATCGTGTCAATTTAAAAAAAAAAAAAACTATCGCTTGATTGCATCATTAGTTAAAATTTTATCAGAGATCTTGAAATAAATAAATTCAATAATAATAATAATTATTATTATTAGTTTTAGATATAATATAAAAAAAACATTGACTAGAAAAATTCATCAAGTAATTCAAAATGAGATCTGTTTAAAATCGTGAGTGTCTTTCAGACTACATTCCAGAGAACCTCCACAAAGTATCACAGACTCCTCAGACGCACATACGCAAGTGCATGAACATTTTCAGACTTCTAAGATCGAATTGTGTCATGATAATATCAAATGAAATATGAAAGTTTTCATTGTTATCAATAAACATTACACAAACCTTAAGTAGCCTAAATAAAAAATGTTTAAAACAACAAGTGTATCAAATGAATATACTCCTCAGCATTGTTTTTCATTTCAAACTAGTGTTTTTTATTTATATCTTTATATAAAATTCAGTCTTAATTCTTTTAACTTATTATTTATTTATGAAAAATGGTGAAAAACCTTTTTCAAATTAAAAAAAATATCGGTTTATTGAAGATTTAAAAAATGTAGTAATTTTTTCAGCAAATGTAAGATTTTTTCAGAATTCATTCTATTCATCTACTTTGATTGATATCAAAGAGTGAACAAATTATTTAGAATTACATGAAATTTTCGATGAGTCTCACATATTTTCAGTGATATGGTTTGCGTATTACAGATTCAGGATTCTGCTCAGAGAAACGGTCTCGGTTTTATGATTCTAATTGTTCTAGGTCGTGCTCTTTGACCACTACTACATATCTTCTTTTGTTTAGCCTGTCCTTCTTTCTCACTAAAATAATTAGAAAGTGCTCAGGTATAATGCTTACTGACTCCTAATTTCAATGATGAAAGTTATCAAAATTATTGAAGATAATACTACATTTTTCTTTTAAAGATGTTAAAAAATAGTTTTTTCCTAATTTTATTTAATTTAATTTGTAACATGTAATTGGTTCTTTTCATAATAAAGGAAGTTGATAGATAGATAAAATGGTTTAATTACTTTAATATTTCCTTTAATAAAATATAACGTAAAAAATTGAAAAGAAAATCTAATTTTCTTTAAACAGGGTCATGCGAAAAATAGTAAGCCTTGGTCAGAAGCGTTGTCTTCAAGAATGTTACCCTAGGGTAATATATATTATTAGCTATTATCTGGAAAGTTATAAAAGGAAAGTAATACTTATAGTACTTTTATTCTTATTTTTTCCTTCGTATTTTAAAATTATAAAAATATATTTCAAATTAGGTTAAGAAATAAAAGACAATAGGTATTTTATAAAATTAAATTAAATTACTTTTTATGAGTTTTTTTAAAAACTATTTCATTTATTATATTTTTTCACCAATTTTTGTTGACAATTTTGTCTTACATTTTTCTTATATTATAATTAGAGTTTCTAGAACTCCTAATTTTGCTTCACTCGTAAAAAAAGTTTTTTAAAAATGAAAAGCTAGTAAAAAATAAGTTATCCAATGCTTAAAAAATCTCTAGAATATACGAGTACTTAAGAGGTAGCAGTACAGAAAATAAAACAAAAACTTTATTTCCACGCAAAAATGTGACTAAAGTAAGTTCAAAAGTTTATTTAGATAAAAATCAAGGCAATTATTACTTTCAATGAACTATACTAATAATTTCAAGAAAACTGTTACTAGTAGAAAGAGACAAATTATTACTATGATAATTTTTTAAAAACTGTAACTAAAAAAAAATTTTAATTTAAGAAAAAGTTTCAAAATAAATCGTTTGACAATGAGTACATTTGATTTTTGATGCAATAAGATCATTTTCAAAAAATGTTGATTACCTTGTGCTTTCTGTTGTCACATTTCGTTTTTAATCTAATTAAAACTAAATCCCTCTAAAAAAAATTCAGTAAATTAAGAAAGACACTTTACTTTTCACATACTTTCTTAATCACTTTCTTCTTATCCACAAACATCTTCGCCGAAATTAATCACTTCTTTTACAATAGCCTGATAGACAGCATCTTTTTCCTCAGCACCTTCTTCTTGAACATCTCTTTCTTCACCACTTTCGTCTTCATCATTTTTTTCTTTGACATTTTTTTCAGCATTTTCTTTATCAAAAGGATCAACCTTCTTATCCGTATCTGTTTCTTTTTCCTTAGCATAAAGCACTGTAATTTCTTCATCACTTGTTTCTTCTATTACATCATGTTCTTGTTTTTTCGTGAACACCACTGAAATTTCATGATCTTCTTCAGCATTGCTTTCGAACGAATCTCTCACTAGTTGGGGTAGATCCTCTCGACTCATTTTTTGGAAGATGTAGCAGCAGTCTACTTTTTGTACCTCAGCACTTATACCACAAAATGTGACGTAACAACTTTTCTGATCGTATTGTTCACTTTCAGGACAATTGAAGTTATACTCTTTGATTGCAATCGTCATGATTAGCAAAGCCCTTAATTATTATTTTTTTTATTATGATAAAAAAATGCCTTTTTATTTTAAAATATTATTATTACTGTTATAATAATAATAATTTTTTTAATTTTCTGTTTAATTTAAATTCATTTTAAGTTTTTAAATATTAAAACACATATGAATTGTTAGATCCAAAAAAAGTTTATCTTTTTAGAATGTTTATTGTAATTCATTTTTCATATGTAAAATTATTAAAAAAATTTGTATTTACTACAATATCATCAATGCTAAACCAGATCTTTTGAACCAGTACCCTTCTGGGTTGAATAGAATAACTGTTCTTTATCCCTTTAAAGTTCATATCGGTATCCTGAGGGACTAGTCTCATATGACAAAACAAATCAAGTTCCTTCTATGAATGGACAGGATACATTTTTTTTCACACTCCTACACCGTGCTCTCTATAAACCATTTTGCAGGAGCCTTAACACTGATGGTTACCTGTTTGTACACAGCCTTGTTCATCCAGAAAATAAAAAATAATTTTATTCGTTTTATTCAAAAAGTTTCAAAAATTTTAATTTAGATTTTAAATTAATATTTTTAAGATTTTGTGTAAATTTAAATTTTAAAGATTATTAAAATTTCATTTAAATTCAAAAATTGAAAAATTACATTTGAATTGAAGAAAATAAAATTATTTTTTAAATGTAATTAATTTATTTTTTTAAACAAAAATTTTAAAAACTTTTAAAAAATGTTCATTATAAAAATTAATTTAAATTGATAATTAAAATTTGTTAAAGTTTAATTTAAATTAAAAATGTGTTTCATTTCATTATTATTGGAAAATCAAAAGTTTTTAAATTCCATTTGAATTACAATTTTTTAAATGTAATTAGTTTATTTAAAATTTTAAAGATATTTAATTTAAAAAATATATTTTAAATTAATAATAATACAAATTTTCACAGTTACATTTAATTTGCAAAAACTTTTTAAATTTAATTTAGATTGAAATTTTTTAATTTTTATTTAAATTAAGAATCAAATTTTATTCAAAATTTTATAAAAAATTGAAAATTAAACATTTTTATTTAAACTCAATAAATTAAATTCAAAACTTTTTAAATTTAAATAACATCGAAATTGAAATTTTTAAATTTTATTTAAATTAAGAATTAAAATTTTATTCAAATTGAAAAATTGAAAAAATTTCATTTAAATTTAAAGAAATTCAATTAAAAAAATGTTTCAAATGCGATTAATTTATTAAAATTTTATTTAAAAACTTAAAAAGAAAATTTAATTAAAAACTTAAATTAATAATTAAATTTTTTATGTTTCATTTTTAATTCAAAGCTTCTTCAAATTTCATTTAAATTAAAAAAATGTTTTAAATGCAATAAATTTGCTCTTAACAAATTTTTAAAATTATGCTAATTATTAATTAAATTTTTTATGTTTCATTCTTAATTTAATGTTCTTACTAGTGATGCCGTCGAGCGAGGAATGTCGAGGAACAAGGAAAATAACGACGAGGCCTTATTAAATCCTTGACTATC
>JBAGKK010493562.1:0-15515 GCA_037177015.1 Euceroptres primus
ATTATATATATTATTCCTAGGCTATATTTTCCAACCTTTTTGTTCCAAGCTTAGCTTAATCCCACGCAAGAAAAATTGCACATTATACTGATAAGTTGTTATGATTCTATTGAAATTTACCGTCAAAATGAGTCCAAGAACACTGATAAAGGTTTATTATTCAATTAAAAATATTATTTAATTTATAATGATATTATTTTAAATTTAAGAAAACACGTTGAAATGTCACCATTTTTTACATATCTTCATAAAAAATTGGCAAAATCATTTCATCTACAGCTCATTTTTCGAACATTGTTGATACCTTCAACCTATTTTAGAGAAAAACATTTATCCTTTAATTTATTAAAATTAAGAGAATTTGAATGCACAGAAAAAACTATGTAAGGATAAAATTTGTTGCCGGTAATTTTTTAGAGGGATAAATTTTTATTCAGACAACTTCGCGTCTTCCAAAGTACATGAGTTGTTATGGAAAAACAAAAGAAAATTTAACCCATATTTGGGTAAAATTTATCCTGTGAATTTAATTTTTGTTGCAGGTAATTTTTGCCCCGGAATCGAGGTAAACTTTATCCTTCGTTTTTTCTGTGCAATCGTCCAAAAACAGGTGGACTTTCAAATATGACTGATAGTGTTTAATTTATAATGGTATTTTTTTAAAGAAAACATGTTGAAATGTCACCATTTTTTGCATTTCTTCATAAAAAATTGACAAAATCACTTCATCTTCGGCTCATTTTTCGTAAATTGTTGATACCTTTCCACCTATTTTAGAGAAAAAACTTTATCCCTCAATTTATTAAAATTAAGAGAATTTGAACAGTCGTCCAAAACAGGTGGACTTACAAATATGACCGAAAGTGTAAATACTTTGTAAGCAGTTTTTAAAATAATTTCATGTTTATATTTTGGCCTTTCTGAAATAATAGAACCATAACAACATTAAAAACCATTTTATTTGTTAATTAATCAATAACCATCTTGTTAAATAATGTTAAATAATCAATAACCATCTACTTGTTAATTAATAAACAATAATAAATAACTATTTTCTTAATATTTAAACTAGATAATATAATTCATAAACTACATTTAAAGAAAAACTTTTGTCAACTTTAAGGAATCATCGAACGAAAACCTTTTTTTTCTACAAATAAAATTCCTCAACTTATATTTATTTTTGTTTATAAAAAAACGAAATACAATCACTTAATTAAGTCAAACATTCATAAATACAATTAAAATGGTTCTCAATCACTCAACAAATTAATTTGAATTTTATTGAAAATGCTGTATTAGTTCTAAAAAGCAATCGAAACTATTCAGTAGTAACATCTGTATCGGTCAGACAAAGGAGGTCGTTTCTTACTTAAAATTTTTTTCCCAAAAAAGATAATGAAGTTGAAAGATTTTCAAACTTCTTATTTTGAAAATGAGAATTAAATTGATTTAATTCCATATTTACTTTATCATTAATTTGTATTTTTTATTACAAACTCTGTAATGCGAGCCTCTAACCGAAAGTTTTCAGTAGTAACATCTGTATCGATTAGACAAATAACATAGTTTTTGTACTACCTCCTATCAAAAACTCGAATATTCTGCACTTTTTAACGCGCTAGTGCTTTAAAAACTCTTTTTGACACAGTGTGCGTAAAATGCACCCATATTAGTGCGTAAAACGGCTTATGACACACCCACTAAAATGGGTGTTTTAAAAACACATTTGACGCACACTGTGTCAAAAAATTACGTATGCAACTCGTGCGTACGATTTTACGCACATGTTGCATAATATACTATAGCAATAATATTTTCTTTATGTTACTTTCAAGTCTATTATAATAAATATTCTATAAAAATATAAAATTAGTATTTCTTCATTTATCTCGTAAACCGCTAGAGATACACAAAAATGGATAACATTTTTGGATTCACCATCATCGGGGTATACTGTATACATAATAAAGAAGAAATATACAAGCGTAAATGCCGATAAAAATAAATATAATGGTGATATGAATAAATAAATAATTTTAAGCAATATAAAAAGGGATTAGCAGCCTTCGGTTTTATTACGGTCAGCCCGACCGGCGCGACAGGACCAAATGCCGATTTTACCTGCACAAGTCAAAACTTTCCTGGTCTCCTGGCGACCATAATATACCACTTTTAGACCAAGTCTTATACCTGCTGTGTGCACCTATATATACCTGGTATAAATCTGGTATATATTTTCACAAGGGCGGACAATTTCGGCGTTCCCGCCATTTCACCCCTACTGCCTCCTGCTCCTGCTCCTGCTCTACATATCTACCTCTCATTTTTGATAGCGTTGAAAGGTGCAGAATATTCGAGTTTTTGATAGGAGGTAGTACAAAAAATAGTATGCGTGGCAGGTACGCATATAGCAAACTTCACACTCGTTATAAAGTCCCTATTTATGCGCACTTGCCACACAAATAACTATTCATACCTTTCATACACTGTTTATTAGAAATGTTCGTAAATTTCCGGAACTTTTAGGTTACGAAAGTAACAGAAATTTTTATAAAACTTAAGATACTTTTCAGAAAACGTATCTAAAAATTACCAAATTTTAATTGAAATTTACCATACTGTAACTGAATTTTCATGAATTTGACTTAAATTTCAGTTACGGTAACTAAATTTTCCTAAATTTATCTAAAATTTACCATATTGTAACTAAATTTTCAGTTATTTCAGTTACTGTATAAAGCTTCAGTTACCCGAACATAAAATTTATGTGACAGTTTCGAAATTTTAAGTTACATGTTTTCGAATTTTCAGTTACAAGTATCGCAAAATTACCAAAATGTAACTAAATTTTCAGATACTTGTAACTAAATTTTCCTAAATTTTTCTTAAATTTACTAAATTGTAACTGAAATTTACCAAACTGTAACTGAAATTTCAGAAACGGTAACTACATAAAGCTTCAGTCTCACGTCTCTAAAAATTGCCATAGAAATTTCTAACGCAACGAATCGGTTTATTATATTTAAATTTATTCCTAACTTTTCTCGAGATTATTCTAAGAAACTGCATAAAAACTTCATAATTTACAATTTCTTTAATACTTCCTCAATATTTAAATAGATATAATACATAAAATTTTACTTTCCAAACGAAATATTGTCTTAAGGATTTTTCCTATATTATATGCAAATCTAGTTTTATCTCTATTTTCGCAACGGTTGTTGAATTCATGAAGGGCTAAGTTCCCAACCTTCTCTCCTAAAACGTCACTCACTATAAAATATTTTCCAATAAAGATGTACACTAAAAAAATGAAAAAAAATCTGCTACGAGAAAAAACTGCGAAATTTACAACTGCTGCATAGATACTTGTAACTTTTGTTTTGGTACCAAATCACTATATATTTCGAAAGAGAAAAGTAAAATAAAATAATAAAGTAAAAATAGTTCAAATGAAAAATTTAATAACAAAAAATATTTTCAAACAATAGATGCCAATTTTCTATGTGGTTGAGACAATATTTAACTACTAAATTAATTGATGGACTAATAACCAATTTATTGCCAGTACCCATACCTTTTGATCTAACGTCTTTTCTTTGAATTTGAAATTCAAATTTTATTGAAAAAATTATAATATTGCCTACTAATTTGTTTTTATGACAAACGCTTATTAGCTGGACTTATTATTAGTATTATCGAGAAAAGATGCATGATGTAATTATAACCCGTAGAAGGTGTGAATTCGCACCAACGAAAATTTCAATGTTGGAGAATTTAAAGGGAAGTAAATTTAAGGGTATTTGATACATAATGTTGTAACGAATTACCGACCGATTTTTTATTCATATTCAGCGGGTTTTGTAAGAGAGAAATGCAAACATAATGTTGAAATTTGGGGAAATAATAAGGAATCGAGAATAAGAAATCAAGGAATCGATGTCTGATGCGTTTCAATTTTTATTTTTAAAAAAAATTATTTTTGAAAAAATTTTTTTTTCGAAATAAAAAGTGAAACGCACCAGACATCGATGCCTAAATATATTCTTAATTATTTCCCAAAATTTCAGCATTATATTTGTATTTCCCTCTTACTAAACCCGCTGAATGTAAATAAAAAATCGGCCGATAATTCGTGATGTCATTATGTATCACATACCCTTAAGGTTTTCTCCGCACTACGTTAAATATGTCTGTCCTCTACTGCGAAGGATAGCAAAAGACGGAAGGCAAATTGCACCTTTTGTTCCAAGAGAATCACAAGTAAAGTTCGATTTGGTTGGAATTCAAACTTGTGTGCCTAAAACGTGCGGTAATTTCTTTCGTAGGGAAGATTTTATAAATGTGATTTTCTCAGTGCATGAGCTCCATTTTTTGTATACGTAAGACAGTCTGGAATTCCCTTATGCTTAAGTAGATTGCAAATGTATGAATAAACAAAGTTTCATTAAGTAAATTTTTCATTTCCTCAATATTTCAATTACAAAAATATCCATCATTAAAAAATATTCGATTATTTGTTATTGATATAAAATATTGTTTCCATTAAAGTTTAGGATCACATCTTTAATTTCCATTAAATTTTATTTAATTCTATTGCAGAATTAAAAAATAGCATCACAAAATTTAAAAAATTATTTTTTCAAAATCTTCGTTTTAAACATTAAAGCTTAGGAAACATGATGAAACTTTTGCGAAATTTGAATATCTCTAATCGATTGGGCATAAAACTTTACATAAGAAAGCTTATGTAAAATAATATTTTAGATAATATTTTACATAAGAAAGCACTTTTAAATTAATAATTTTCTCTATAATTTTCAAGGAGATAACGAGCTTCGAAAACGGAAAATCCCGATTCGCACCAGTGTGCCTGTAGAGAGTACGTGAAAGGAGTGTGCCATCTACGGGATAATTATCGCGAAATTATCATTGATAGTGAAGGGTTGCTAAAATTACTTTTAACGTTATAATTAATATAATTCTCATAATAAGTTATCGTACTTTATGTGCAAGTATTTTGAGCTGCTCTCAGGGCCGTCGAGAGGAAATTCGGGCTCGGGACTGCAAAGTAACGGGCTCATATACATAGAATAACATTTGAAAACATATAATTATATTTTAATGGTTTACATGCAGGGTATTAATATATTGAATAATAATTAATATTATTAACGTTTTCTCGCAAAATATTTTTTTATATTCTGACGATAAAAAATTTTAAAAATTTTTAAATTTTTCGAATTTCCGGGCCGCCTCGAAAAACCCGGGCCTGGAGGGATTCCACCCTTCCCCCACCCCTCTCGACGGCCATGGCTGCTTCTTGGAACGAAGATAGTTTTACTATTGAAAATTACAATTAATATCAAAATTATTCACGTTCCCTTTCGTTTAATTTAGCAGCATCCATTATTATTAGATGAACTTGGTTCTCAACAATAACAAATTGAGATGCAAAGCAATTCTCAACACTATTGATAAATCGAATGCTAATTCAGAAGATCAAATATTATATTTTTAAAAAATCATCACATTATACGAGGTCTTCCTGTGTTAACTAATCTTCAAAGCAGAAATTCTTAACATTTCAAAACAGTACTTAGGTATATTTGTTTTACTTTAAAGAGTACAGTAAAAAAGAGTACTTAAAATTGTTACACCTTAAAATGGTTTGGATTAAATTCCGTAAAATTTGTCTTCATTCAAGCAATATTGATCTAAATTTAATACCACGTTACCTGAATTTCAGAATTGAGCCTTAAATTCCGACAAATTTTACTTAAAATCAAATCAATTATACTTAAATCCAGAAAAATTTTACTGAATTTAATTCAAACCATTTTAAGGTGTAACAATTTTAAGTACTATTTTTGAATGTGTTATATCCAACCAAAGATTTGGTTCAATCAATTCAATCCATTTGGTTGACTCAACAAAAATGTGGTTTCCTTAACCAACATTTTTGTTCAAATCAACTAAACGATTTGGTCCACTCAACAAATATTTTTTCTGAGTGCATTTTAAATTTAATCAGTGGATTTTAGAATACAGCATTTCCTGAAATATTATCAATATTGAGATCAAATTTTATCAGTGGATTTTAGGATACAGCATTTCCTGAAATATTATCAAAATTAAAAAATTAACTCAAGTGGATTCACCATGCTTTGTTCGATTACCAAACTTTAATAAGTTTAATTGGTAATTAAAGTAGGATTCATAAACAATAGAAAATGAGGAAAACTTCCTTTACTAGAAAAACTTACTGAATAGTTTCTCCCTCTGGCCAACTGATACATGAGGGAGGTAATTCGCTAATAAAAAAATGGAATCTTCCATCTTCAGTGTCAAATTATAATATCCGATCCATCGATACTATCGGCGACTACTTTACAGTCGACATAAAGACGTCTTATTCCCTGAATTGCATTTGAATAAAGCAATTTGTGTACGGACCGTAATCTAATTCAGTCTCCTATGCTAGCTAGTTTTCAATGCGCGAAAGCACCGATAAATCAACCAGTTGCGCCGCATCGGCCCAGCACGCCCCTACGATGTAGTCAGATGGGTTAATTTCATTGCCAGGCTGGGTTTTACGCGGCGAAAAAGTTTTACGGCCCTGTCTCAGCTAAGGAGTACGTGCTCGGATTTCAGGAGGACAATAATTTTAAATTCGACACTCCACTCTCCTGTCGTTTCTTCTCTTTTCCTGCCATATAGAAACAATAAAATCCCGAAGATTAATCGAGTCGTTTATTCTTCCATCTAATTCAATACAATAACAAATTTTATTTATTAAAATTGTATTATGATAGTCCCAAAATTATATCATTGTATCATTTTAACTGTGGATTTCAACCTGGAAAAAATTTGTTACCAGAGCAAATCATTCTGTTTATTTTTATTTAGGTATCTCATACTTTCATCGGAATATATTTTTGTACCCTTATGAAAATGCAATGTCGAAGAACTTTGACGATTTTTGTTCAAATTAATTTATTTTTCTGGGGTTGAAATGAATAGAGTATAGTACAACAGATTGTAATATTGTATCTAAAAATTCTTCTATTAAAAAAATGCATATATGTATATATAATATCTATAAGCAAGAATCAGAATGTATGATAAAAGAAGGGTAGGTAAAGGCAGGTGAGACAGCTTTACTAGGGAAACACCGCTAAAACACCGAGCAGCCAAAATGTAAAGCAGATCGCAAGAGATGTTTGTGTAAAATGTATTTTCCATTTTTAATTTATATTTATTCTTAAACTCTGTGTTAATTTCTGAGAAGAAAAATTGCAACTAACTTTAATAAAACTTTTCTGGATAAACTTAATACGAAATAAACATTGATGTGCTCTTAAATTTTTAAGCTGAGAAAGCTAATGAAAAATACTGAAAATTTAATATGTAATTATAATAATAAAAATTTAAGTTAAGTAAAATCAAGCATTTCACTTTTTTAGAAAAGATTGTATCATTGATTTTTAAAGCTGATGCAACACTTTTACGACAATACTTCTCAAATTTCTCAGTTTCATCTCTTGAAAGTTTTACAAATTGAAATTTTAATAAAAATATTGAAGACCATAAACAGTATTTAATTTACTTTTAAAATTCATCTCAACACTGTGGATTTTAAACATATTTTTTCAGCTCGATAATTCAACTGGCTTTAAGATTCTTTTGAAGAAAAATTATATGTTTTTAGTTGAAAAAACTTGAATAAAACAGTGGAAGAACCTCCAAAGAATCGTAATAATTAGCTAGTTAAATCCCATTAGGATGTAAAATGCAACTCAATTTTTATAATGATTGTTTTTACCTCTGACAAGAAAAAACTTTCCAAAATTTGTTATACAAAAAATTTCGACCTAGAATTCTAGTTAGTGCAGTTTCTAGGATGTTTCTAGAAATTTTATTGAAATATAAATCATAAAAATGAAAAAATTCATTTAAAAAGAACTGAATTATTTATCTATTCATCATCCCAAGTCCAAGAAAATTAATTTATTTCATACAAATAAATAATCGATTACTCCAAAGTAAAAAATATATTTCTTTGAAATAAATTCTTCCTTATTTTTAAAAAAAGTTTGAAGACGGAGAGAAACGAGGATCTTTTTTAAAAAATACAAATTTTATTAAATAAATGAGAGCTTTTTTGTGAATTTTGATTAGTGAATTTTGTGAATTTGAAGATACTTTTGAAGAATGTTGTTACTGAAAAACATGATTAAAATAATGGAAAATTCTTCAAAGGAATGTACTAATTAACTAATTAAGTCCTAGTAGGATTTTTTTCTAAAGCCCGCTGAATAGTTTTTTTTCTTATCAGAAAACAATTTCTTCTTTACTCCAAATTTTTACACCCAAAAGTGTAGTTTCTAGGAAGTTTATAAAAATTGTATTAAAATATGAAATTGTCTCAAAAAATTATAAAATCCAAATTATTTTTAAAGATACTGAATTATTTATCTATTTATCACCCTGAGTTCAAGATAATTTATATTTCAAACAAATAATCAATATTACTCCAAAATGAAAACTGTACTTCCTTCAAATAAATTCTTCCTTCTTTTCATTTCAGGAAAGTTATTAGACTACGAAACAAGGATCTCTTTTAAAAAATAAAAATTTTAATAAAGAGACCTTTTTTTGTGAAATTTGAATAGTTTTGTCTGCGAAAGTGTATTTTTATATGTATATGTATATGCTGTCGCGCTCGCGAGTTACACGTGTATATGAATGTACATGTAGATGTACATCAAGGTAGAAATTGAACATCTACGCGGAAACATCTAAACACCAGACAGCTATCTCACCCCCTGCCACCAGGGCCCTCGCACTCGCGAAATCACAAGAGAAGTCAAAACTGGATTATTAAGCTTTTCCGACTTTTCCTACTCGTCACCCTGGTCACGCTTCTTCTCTAATAACCTAAAAAACTCGATGTAAGTGCACTAGTTCTCGTCGTGCTTGTATACGGTATGCTACACCAAAAGGTGTACCCAGCCGTGGTTGTGGTGCCACCTGACAGACCCTGAGAAATCCGCGAGAAAACTGGAACTTCCTTCGACCATGCGCGAGAACTTTAATCGAATTTCGTCGTTTACGGTAGCGACAATGGGCCACTTTCCACCCCCAAGAATCCAGGATGCAGTCACACATTGCCTCCACAAATTTTTATATAAAATACTTCCTGATTACTGATGTCTCAAAATGAGCTTTGTTATTCCTTCGAATAAAACTCATTTAGACCTTATTCCTGGACCACCTGGTGTATCTTTATCAAAAACTTTATCCATTGTTGAAATAACATTTTACCTTGATGTTTTGATTATCAAAAATCATGAGACTGATAACTAGATAATTCATACTCTGTCACTGGAAGAAGAGAGAGAACGTAAAATCTGACACATCTCGGCATAATAAGTAGCTGATTGAGTGACAAAAGAATGAAAATTATGTGGAAAAGACTTCTCAAAAAAAAAAAAGAACAATCATTTTACTTCACTATCGATTTTGAAAAGCCCAGAGACATCTACAGGTGAAGTCTGATACTTCCGGTCTTTTCACTTCAAGTGCGGAATTATACGGAATTTAATATCAACTTTGATACGGTTTTCGCAAACGACATCGGGAATTTTATCCCTCGGTGTTTATTAATTGAGTTTTAAAAATATATAGTCGGTTTTCACTTACCTGGAATACATATTTGGTGAATAATCTTCGTAGAGTTGAAGGGTTGACCGTCACGTGGCAGAAATCCACTTTGGAAGACTACAATGGCAGGTCCGGTGAAAAAACGTGAAATCCAGCAAAAGTGTGCCAAAGCTAGTGATCACGAGAGCGATAGTTCATCTTCTGAAAATGAAGACAATGAGACTGTATTAGAAAAAGAACAGGTAATTAAAAACATATTTTTCATGCTGGGAATCAGTGAACTGTCAATGAGCAAATTCCTAACCTCAATTTTGAGGACGGGACAGATTTGTACCGGTTTTACTGTTTTAAACAGAGATTTTTGAGTAGTTTTTCTTTTTCCGATGATTGATTGGGGTCAATTTGTTTAAAATTTTATAAAATATCTTTTGTCAGATCATAAATTATTACAAAAATGATTTCTTTTGCCTCGTGCTCTGTTTCCTGGTACACATATTGCGCATGGTTGCGCATTTGCATGTCGGGTTGTCATCTTTCAGGGGTTATTAATTTAAATTTTAAAAAACAAAGAAAAGGGTGCAAAGTCATCAATAAAACCAAACATTTTTATACATAAACATTAAACATAAATTATCTCCAATTATTTGTCGTTTTTTATAAATACATATAAAATCTTTAAAAGATTTTGTTTTCCCATTTGACCCTTACAATTTAAAATTCCAGGGAATGGCAATTACAGTAGACTTCGAAGGGCGAAATCCTCTGGACCCAGATTTTCATGGAATCAAGACCCTTTTACAGCAACTTTTTCTCAAGGCACACGTAGATTTAAGCAGCCTCACAAATTTGATAATCGAACAAAATTACATTGGATCAGTTGTAAAACAATCACAGGATGATGGCGCAGGTTCTGAGGATGAAGACGATGATACCAACGACGTTTTCGGAATTACAACTGTGATCAACATTTCCAGTAGACAGGTATACTAATAATAATAAAGAGCATTTCTAACTTAAAATAACTAATAATAACGAATTATTTTTTCAGAACGTTCAGTGCATTCAACAACTGCGAGATTTGCTAAAACAAATGGCCCATGACCACGCAAATGATGCGACCAACACCATGATAAAAAATGCCCTTGAAAATGACTCTGCATCTCTTGGTTTGTTGATCAACGAACGATTCGTTAATCTTCCTGCTCAAATTTCGATACCGCTTCTCGAAAACTTGATTTTGGAAATGAGACGAGCTACGAGTAAAAACATGCCATTTGATTTTGCGCACTTTATTCTGATTTGCAAATTATACAAAACGGCAGAGCAAGAAGTGACCTCTAAGAAAAATAAAAACAAACGAAAAAACACAAACGAAGAACCTAATATTTTTTGGAGTAATCCAGAAGAAGAGCTTTTCGCTGAGGAAGCAACGTTTAGTTTCGAATTTTCCGTCGAATTGGATACCGACAGTGGACTCTCTGGAACCTGGACCGAGTCGGATAAAGAAATGACTCCGTACAGAAAAGTCCTTTTGTTCGAGGCTTCGAAACTTCAGACGATCGTGGATAAGATAAAGAAAGAAATTAAGTAAACTTTAATTTTTCTACAACGACCAAGAACACGGGATGAAAAGGATCATAGGATTACAGTACAAAATATGTAATGCAGGTATTCTAATTTCTAATATTCAATAATTATTGCAAGGTTTTTTCAGTCTTACGGTCAAATAATTTATTTATTACGACAAATAAATTCTAATATTACTGATAATTTTTTTACTTTTCAAAAAATTGAAAGCATTCAAATCGGTAGAAAGCATTCAATCAGTAGAAAGCGATTAATTTCTACAGTTAGTCAATCTTATCCTGTTTTCAAAAGAGTTTCACAATTTCAATTTTAATTGTTTCCGTACTTTGTCCTGTAAGAAATCCGAAATCTCCCGTGTTTATACGACTGAATAATCGAGGTTACAAGTGATTTTTGTACTTTAATTGCAGCAAGCGAAATCTGTATGTATATGAAGAGAAAAACTGTTATTTTCTCACCGCGTTTAAGCAATGAACTATAGTCATTAAGATATTTGTAATACGCTTTCAATACAAACGCTTTTGTATTGCTTCTCGTAAAAACGATTTTTTATTCTTCAAACCCTTAATTTTTTCCTCGAAAAGCTTTTTTTTATTCCAACAATTTCTTTACTACAAAAGTAACTAAATTAAAACTACTTAATGTAAAAAAGAACTTTTATTTAATATACTTAACATAACTAAGTTGTCATCAGAATTCCTAATACTTAGTTCTTAGCCTAGAGATAATACTAATACTTACTCTAGCCTAGAGATCTTAAGTCCTATTGTCAATTCTTGGCACGAGTGTGGTGAAAAATTGTGAACATAATAACAACGTTAAGAAGGTCCATTCGAGAACTTGAAGGATTGTCTAGTAGGTTTCGCTCTTCTCCTCATGGTTCCCAAAATATTCAACATTTCGGAAACTGCTGGCGACGTAATTTCCGCTTCTTGTTTTCGTCTCCGTTCTTCTTCTCTTTCTTTCTATTAATCCAAAAATAAAAAGATGATTAAAATCATAAATCCATTAATCTTTTTACTTTCTATTTTCCTGATTAGACTTACCTCAGTACGTTTAAGAGTAAACCTTCCCCCTTTTATCTGATTGATGATATCATCAATTGCTGAAACGAAACAAATAACATTAGTAATTAACGAAACCATAAATTACAACTGATAATAACTTTTAGATTAATCTAACGATAATGAAACAATTTAAAAAGAACACACCTGGTTGCTGAAGGATCGTCGTTGGTTTTTTCGTGATCCCCAGCATCTTTTCCATGTCGCTTACAGCGGATTCCCTCTCTCCACTCAATTTTTCTCTTGTAATTAATTTAAGGGATGATTGATTATTGGCAAACATCGGCGGTGGTGGTGGTGGAGGGGGAGGTGGAGGTGGCGGAGGTTGATTTCTTTTTGCTTCCATCTCAGCTAGTTTGGTTTCCAAATCTCTCACGATTCCCTCCAAGTTTTCAGCCCTCTTTTCAGCTCTCTCAGCCTTCTGCATAACCATCTCGAGTTCCGACTCAGCAAGCTTCAGCTTTTCCTCCACGATTTCGAATTCTACGTTTGACTCCTTCTCCTCTAATTTATCTTGCAAGAGTTGAATCTGACTGGCGTGATTCTGCTGCTCTTCTTCCAACAACCTTTTCAGAGATTCTACTTCTTGAAGGACGGTCATCAGCCTGCCGCCCGGCTCGTCGCCTATTTCTGCCATGAGAAGCGCGGATTGGTGAGCGAGAACGTTTCGCTCCTTTTGAACCTGAAAGAATGTGTCTTTTAAATCTCAAGTTTCTCGAATTTCAATATTTCAAAATTAAATGCCTTTCATATTGTTCTGTGCATTTAAAATTCTAAATCGCCATCTTACTCTATCAGCCTCTATCTTCATCATCCTGGCATTCTCCCTCTCACTATCACATTGAGTTTTCAGAGTCTGTACTTCTTCAGCAACCATTCTCGTAATACGTTCCACATTTTCTTTCTGCTGCTTCAATTCCCTCATTTTCTCGTCGTCTGCCAATCAATAAAATTTATTATTAGTATTTAAAAATAACAGTTTTTAAGTGAAACCAAAAATCACAGAACAAACTTTAAAGAAACTTACCACTTTGTCTAGTTGCTCTTTCTTCCTCAAGTTGAGCAGATAAAAGTGTGACTTGTTCTTGAGCTTCGAACTCTTGCAAGCGAGCTGAATTTAATTCCGTCTGCAGCCTGGCAACTTCCTGACTTAAATCTAAAATAAGACAAATATTTCATAATTAAACTAGTTGATTGTATCATTTGGATCGTTCTAGATGATCCAATTTAATTAATTTGTCAGAGAAATATTTTCTATCTATTCTAAAGATGCCAAAAGTAATAAAATTATTAATTTAATACCTCTGACAGTTTCTCTGAGTTGTTCTAGATCTTCGTTATTTGAGTCAACCTCATCGGATAAATCCACATCCGGCAAGCCTTCCGGATTGGATTCCAATATCTTTTGTGCTATCGCCTGAGATCTTCTCTTAAGTTCTCGATTCTGCCTGTACCACTGAAATAACGGAAGCGACGAATATAAATTAACAGTGGTGAACGTGTTACAGAATTAAAATGATATCAATCTCGAACGCAAAGTAATCCGCTCAAAGCGCGGAAGTACTTATAAGTATATGAGTGATTATATTCGCCCTACTTGAGATGCTTGCTGCATAGCTTTGTGCATTGCTCCTGTCTCGACTTCATATTGCCTCTTAAGCTGCTCATATTCTTTGCAGACTGCTTCGGAAACTATGGGAGGAAATACGTTATTTGTATGATAAACAAAGTTTTCTTTCAGTAATGCTGGAAGCCACGACATTCTAGAGCTTAAAAAGACAACTGAAATCTCTTTTATCTTAAATATTGTTTACTTATTCTTTTTTGACAGTCTATCATTCATTTGTTTCAAAATTAGAAGAGATTAAAACTTAATAAGCCATGAAATAAACTTTAGAATTAGGTTAAAGGGAAAAGATCGGCGGTTGACTGATTACACGGTTAGCCTCGATTAAGTTCAACCCAAAAGTGCTTGCACACTCAGTTTCTCTTTTGTACGTGTTTCCGGGATGCCCCCCGGTTATTTTAAGCCAAGATAGAAGAAAATCGTAGTATGCATTTTTGAGAAAAAAGGTTTTTTCATTTTTGACAATTAAAAATCTCATTTTTCTCGAAAACGACGCAAAATATGAATAGGGTAAGAGAACCAATTCTTGGCACCTTAGCCCAATTATTGGTATGCGAAAAACTGAAGTGAATTTATTTAATTTTGGATCAATATTTGATTGGAGTGGATAACTAATATATGAATTATGCGTAAAAATGATGGTAGAATTAAATTAATTAAAGCAAAACAAACTAAATACAAAGCTTCCTCTATGAGGAAGCAAAATCGTATTATCTAATAAATTAGAGAGAGGTGCCAACAATTGGGAGGGGGGGGGGGGTTGCCAAGAATTGGTGCTCTTACCCTAGCAGTTTATAGTTGAAAATTGTTTCCCTTCCTAAGATCTATAAAATTATACCTTTATCAGATATTTATTTTGTGCAGTTTAACCAATTTTTCCAAAAAAAAATTGGAAAAAACGATAAAAATTGACTAAAATAGCATTTAGTTTAACGAACTTTAACATTTTAGTTTTAAAAACGTTTGTCTTTACTTTAGTAATAATGTGAAGAACATGCTATATGAGATTATGAAGTTTCCTAAGCTTCAAGGTAAAGAAAAATAGGTTTTTATCTCTAAAATTGCAGAAATATCATTATTTATCGATTAAAAATCTCATTTTTCTCGTAAAAGAAGCAAAATATAAATAGTAAGTCAGGGTTTAAAATTGTTCCACTTCCTGAAATCTACGAAATTGCATCTTTACCAGATGTATATCTTGTGTATTTTAACAAAAATTTTCAAAATAAAAAAAATATAAAAAATCTATAAAAGCGACTAAAATAGCATTTAGTTTAATAAACTTCACAATTTTATTTTTAAAATCGTTTGTTTTTAGTTTAGAAACAATGGAAAAAACATGATTCATGAGATTGTTAAGGTTTCTGGGCTTCAAAGTGAAGAAAAATTGATTTTTATCTCCAAAATTGAAGAAATATCATTTTTAACGATCGAAAATCTCATTTTTCTCGTAAACGAAGCAAAATATAAACAGTAGGTCATAAAGTTTAAAATTGTTCCCCTTCCTGAAATGTAGGAAATTGCACCCTTACCATCTTGTGTATTTTAACAAAAAATTTCAATATATA
>JBAGKK010493573.1:0-10931 GCA_037177015.1 Euceroptres primus
GATGGGAAGTCACTAGTTGAAAGTAACTAGTTACTTTTTCTGGGTAACGATAATAGTAACGAAGTTACTTTTGGAAATAGGTAACAATTTGTTAATTAGTTACATTTTTTCAGTAACGGTAACAGTAAGCATTTCTAGCCCTGAGTTAGCATTTTGAACCGAATCCGTTGACATTTTAAAAATTTCACTGCCATATTGGATACGCCATTTTGAATTGTCAAGTTTTGACCATAGATTCGTAATCAGCAACCCCGAGAACCTCTGAGTAAGCATTTTTAACTTAATTGGTCTATATTTTGACTTTTCGCCACTGGTTCAATACGAGAAGGAAATTGCAGCGTTGCCACTATTGTTGCCTTACCTAGTCTTACTGTGACTTTTGAATGTTATAGCTGTGTGACATCTACCTTAATGTCGTCCAAGTCCCATCCATTTTGGTCAATTCTTTCGAGAAATGAAAAAAAATTTGTCAAAGTAGTCCACTACGGGCTGTATCTAGGAAACCATCTGGGCAAGAAAATTTATCTAGTTTACTTTTTGTAATAACTCCTTTTGCCCGAAAATGCCAATGGTTTTTTTAAATTTGGCTGCGCAATTATTTCAGCGATTTAACATGCGATTTTTTTTCCTAATAGTAGGTACCCAAAAACCGTCGAAAACGAAGTATTAGATTTTTTGAGTCAAAACTTACAGGGAATTTTTTTTTTAATTTGAGTTTTTCGTAAATATTGCGTTTCTTTGGAAACCTGCATACAAAATGCAATTCATAACTGTTTTTAAAGTTTAATGATCGAATTTATTCACTTCAGAGAGTAGCTTTAAGAACAGTATTTTTATAACGCGTGCACGGCATGTACGACTTTCAACGTATGTTTAGCGCATAGAAAGATGACAATTATGAAACGATGTGGGAAAGTTACATTTCGACGTCGTTGCGCATGCGAAGAGGACAGAAACTTCGTTTTTTTTGTATCGTGCGCATACGCAGCGACGTGGGAAAGTGTTTTTAATATGCTTATATACTTTTTAAATACTTTTTTAGGGGAACTGGCATATTTTTTTTTGCTTCTCACTTTTGGCAAACCGTCGGTTTGCACATCACCTCCTATTTCTGCCTATTTGCGTATGCCCTACAAAAGTACAGTCCTTGTACTTGTTACAAAAAATATTGTTTGCGACATTTGCGAAAACTAGGCAGATCTGACTCGTGTGAAGCTAGCAGCACTCGCCTTCGGCTCGTCTTCGGTTCGTTTATGGCTCGCCTTCGGCTCACCTTCAACTCGCCTACGATTTGTTTGTGGCTCGTGCATTTTGCACTCGTTTTGGAACTGCCTACTTTCCGCACTTGTCACACAATACCTTTTACGAATTTTCAAAACTGCAAGCTGGGTTCGTTTACAAAATTATTTATAAATTCAGCAAATTTCACAAAAATTGAAAGAGTTGCCAATTTATAATTTTCAGGTTCAGCGATCTCGCTTTCGTATGAAATTATAAGGTATATTATACTTAATAAAAATTCCATGGAAATAATTCTAGTAATGTCTTTGGTTATAAGGCTGAAGAAGCTGCTATTGATTAAATTTACCATTTTCACATCCACTTTTATCAGCAATAATCTTAACTTAATATGTGAATATTATAAGAATACAATAATCAATCTAGTACAAAAATCGCCCTAGAGGCTTTTTGTACATTTTAATTTGTGAGGTACCTTGAATTTTTGGAATGACTTTTATTTTCAAAAATATTGTTTTTACAGATAAATATTCTGCAGAAATTGTGTATTTTATAAAAATATAACTTTTTTGTAAACAAAATTTTTTGGTGAAATAATTATTTCTCAATAAAATCAACATAAATGAAAATCACACTGATTTTTACGATTTCGGTCAAAAAATGACCTATGCCTTGAAAAGTATACAGACCGGAGAAAAATATTATGCACAAAAAATGTAAACCTCAATAAATTACACATTTTTTCTGCAGAACATTTTTTCATGCAGGTGATAGTTTAAATAGATAGATAGAGGAAGGTGTTATCTTAATACACATTTAGTACAGGCTTAAAAACTACAACTGTTTTTTGTAAAACATTTTTCTCTACAATCAATAGTTTTCGAAAAAAATCAATTTTGTTTTTTAAAAATTTTTGACTTTCGGCGTGTTTTTGTATTTTTTTGTGAGGTAGGTTTAGAAAAAAACTCTATATAATAGTTAATAGATATAATTTTTAAGGAACAACGTAAATTAACCCAACAGTTTTTTGCAAATATCACAGACCTTTGAAATAAGGGCTTTTGACATTTCTTTTCGAATCAAAAGTGGCTTCTTATGTAATTTTATGCTTCGAATCCAAATCTGAATTTAGAATTTTCCGATCGCGGCAGGATTCCGAGTTAAATAAAGTTAAAATTGTCAAAAATGACTATTTTGTCCATATATGTGTGCATAAAATTATTACTAAGAGAGAAAGTTTTTTTGTACATTAAAGTCAACGACAACGTGAAATACCATTCTTATCTTTAAAATTTATTTTTTCCGTTATCCGATTTTTTTCGCCGTGATATTCAAGTTTGAAGTTATGAACTTTTGACAGAATTTTATATCTTAACTTTAACTCTTGGCCAGAGCTACGAAAGTTAATTTAAAAAATTTGCATTTTTCAGACAGAATCTATAAGATCTTAGCTATAACTTAATTCATCACGCATTAAAAAATCATCACGGGTTCTCGAAATAATCATTCATTTGTGTATGCGTGTCAAATCTACCGCCGCGCCGATCGCATACTCGACAACATGTGGATCCTGCACGGCCACACAAATAAATTAATATTTCGTGAAAATTGATCTTAAATATCTTGGCGAAAAAAAATCGTTTCACAGCAAACAAAAATTCATTGTAAAGTACAAAAAATTGCTCCCTTAGTAATGACTTTACGAATATGGTTCAAATGGTCATTTTTGACAACTTTAATTTTATTTAACACGGAATCTTGACGTGATGGGCAAATTCTGAGGTCAGATCTGGATTCAATGCATTAAATTACATAAGAAACCACTCTCGACTAGAAAACAAATGTCAAAAGCCCTTACTTGTCAGGCCTGTGTTATTTGCAAAAAACTGTTGGGTAAATTGCCGTGAAAACCCTCTGAGGCTTTTTGTACAATATCGAATGTATAAAAAATATAATATTGATATATAAAGTTAGGACTATAGCTGGTAAATCGATGTGAATATGGCAGATCAAAAATAGCTTTTTTAGCCTTATAAATATTTATATAAGCGAAAATCAAACGCTTCACTAGAATTATTTCCATGGAATTTTCATTAACACCTTATAGTTTTATTCAAAAGCGAGATCGCTTAACTTGAAAATTAGAAATTGGCAGCTTTTTGAATTTTGGTAAAATTGAGGGAATTTATAGATAATTTTGGAAACGGCCGTAGCTTGCACATTGGAAAATGCGTGCAAGGTAATTATTTATCCTAAAACTACTCTCTGAAACGAATAAGTTTAGATTCTAGACTTTAAAATCGGTTATGAATTACAGTTTTTATGCAGGTTTGAAAACAAAAGCAATATTTACGAAAAACTTAAATTTAAAAAAAAAAATGTCTTAGAAATTTTTGACTCGAAAAGTCAAGTTTTGGGCACCCATTATTAGAAAAAAAATTGTTAGTTAAATCGCTGAACGAATTTTGGCTGACATTCTAAAAAAATCTTTGGAATTACCCACATGTGTTTTCTCCGTCAAAAATCGAATCCATTTCCTTTTTGTGAAAATTTTGATCATTTTTTTCTATTTTTCTATAAAACAGCATCTTTTTTGCAACATGCTTATAATTTTTATTGAAATTCGGAAGAAGTGTCAGAATTTTGGCAATTTAGAGAAGGTTGACCTCAATTTTCGGAATGGTATGACTCCCAGAATTTTGTGAATTTTTAAAAATCTTTTAGCCACAAAACCAGGTTTCATTAAAATCGAGGGCATAAGTGACAGATTCTAATGATCTTGACCTGAACAGCGTCTGCTTTAGTCTGCTTGTTGGTTAGGAAGGAGAATTGCTAATCAAAATTTCGTGAAACTGCCTTGTATTTTTTAGATGTAAGAGTTGCCTGTAGTTTTTACAGGTAATTTACCGACAATATCCAATGAAATCTTCGCGACTGCTGTTTCAGGAGTATTTATAGTTACCATTGAGTTCATTGTTTTTACGCGTACAAGTTTCTTTAATTGGCATTGTAAACATAATTATTGTCAAAAAATAATTTTCTGGGCCCATTTCTTAGTCATAGCGGCTAATGCTTACCTCCTTTGGTGGTGGGAATCATAGTATATTTGTAGGATACCCACATTAAGGAAATAAAATCGTAAATCCTTTTGTCCTACTTTTTTCACTCAAAATGTTCTGGCAAGATTATTAAAATATTTCACAAACCTTCGATAATGTTGTGGCGTGGGGATAGAGGTTAACTAAGCAGCTTTCGCGTCTAAGACGATAGTCCCATCGGGTTTCCAAGTGTGGAATTTCCATGGTATCACAGATGCTCTGTACATGACTAGCTGTATACGCGCTTTGTGGTCCAAAGATAGCTGCTACTCCATTTCTAAGAAGGTAACAAACTGCAAAAGACAGTAATGTAGTAAAATGTTATAGAATTTCTTAACATGTTGTTTTGGGATTATTTGCTTAACTACAAAGTCTGGCGAATTATAATAATTTAAAAATGTTTTGGGAGGATGTAAATAGTGTTAGAACAAGAGTTGCGGCGCCAAGTGTTATAAAACTCCAGGAGTGGCAAGCGTTTACAAACTCACTCTATCCGGAAACGATGGAGGAAAACTGTAAAATAACTGATAGTTTCCACCCAGTATTAGATTACATTATTAGCGTCGAAGAGGTTAAGTTAGGTTTGCGTCTACTGAAGAATAAAAGAATAACCGGCGAAGATGGCAATCTGATCGAATTTTATAGAAACCTGCCTGACGCACAGTGGTCCGGATCAGGAATTTAATGTACAAAACCCTCTAGAGCCTACAACTGCCAACCGATTTGAACTTTTTTTTTCTTAAATCGAAGCTAAAAAAATGCTTAAGAGACGTATGAAGCGATATTTGTGATTTTTCAAACGTTTGTACTATTTTCAATCAAGTAAAGTGACAAAAAAGAGACGTTTTTGAAAAGAAACATTTTTTTCTCATCGCCTAGGACATAAATTGGTCCGGAATTAACTCGCTTTTTTAACTGAACATTAAAAAGAAGTGTTACGTCGTAAAAATTCATATTAATATTCTGTTAATATGAAGACACAATTCAGAAGAGAAATCAATAATTTTTAGACTTTTAAATCATCTTCTACTTGCTAATAGTAATTGTTGAAAAGTTGTAACTTTTTGTGCCGCCGATCTTTCAAATAGGTACAACTATTGTTTTCTTATATTTTAAATGAATAAAGCGGTTTTATGATACTGATATATTCCTTAGAATTATTATTTAACTGTTTGCGAATACTTTCTGATGATAAAATATGAAAAAAAGTTTAGTTAAGAAATTCATATTAGTTTGAGATTTATAAAACAGAAAAAAATACAACAATTAAACATCAACATTAATATTAACGAAATATATATTTAGAAGGATCTATAATTTGTTTAACATCCATCTAAGATTCTAAGGTCATTTCTAACCATTTAATTTACTGACCATCTCCAACTAAACAATTTAACTGATCTATATTCTATAAGAATTTAACTGATACAAATTTTCTCCTAACAGCAAAAAAATAGTTCGATATTAAAATAATAATAATTACAGATAACCTTTAGAGATAACATTTTCTCTTATAATTCATGTTAAAATCTTCAAAATGCAGCACAAAAACTTTATTCTATCATCGATTCAGCTGCAAAATCAAAAAGAATAAAAACTGAAAAGTGAGGTTAGGTCTCTGTCAGGCATCCTCATATATAACAGTTATATTACGAAAACTATCAATTATTGTGAATTTCAACTTCATTAGTGTGAAAATTTCAACTTAGCTTATTAAAAAAAATAATTAAAAAAGAAACAAATACCCGACTGCACCAAACTGAAAAATTAACACATAGCATAACTTGTTGAACCAGCCGAGTTGTCGCAAAACTATTCGACCCACTAGGTTTATGGGGCCCTGCAATTCAGCTCTTGTGGAAAGCTGACGTTTCTTGGAATGGCTCAATTCCTCTTAATATCCACATTATGTAAACAGAATACAAAGAGCAATTGCCGCTTTTAAGTAACGTCAGATTTGATCGTCTTATACTAGCTCCCGACTATAGCGAAATTCAAATTCATGGTTTTTCCGAAGGAAGCGAAAAAGCGTATGGATCTTGCATTTATTTACGCTCAACTGATGCTCAAGGCAAGCATTATTCATTTCTAGTTTGCTCAAAATCAAAAGGCGGACCGCGCCTAGAGTCATGTGCGGCCCTTTTACTTTCGCAATTAGTCAAATGCCTCAAGAATTTTTGAAATCTCAAATCTGAAAAATGGTCAAATCTGAAAAATTGGCTTCCGCAGGAGGAAACTGCACTGCACATGATCACAGGTGTTTTTTACTTGAGCTTCTGCTCTTGACTGACTGAATTTAACAGGTAATAAAGTGCATAAGATGTCATTATGTCAGTTTCAGTGAAGTAGAAGAGAAAACTTTCGAAAATTTAGAAATATAGGTAGGCTAAGCGCTTGACCTTCAATACCATTCGACAGATTTCATCTTCTGTTTAAAATTCGTTTCTTGAGAAGATATAGGATGGGCCAAGGCTAGTGTTACGGACTTTTCCGTAACACCCTTTGTGTTGTATGCTAATTGTACGGAAATTTCCGTAACAATATCCTCGTTCTATATAAGGGGCATTATTTCTGAAGTGTACCCACCCGAAAAAGTCAAGTTGTCCGATGGAGTTCGAACTTGCACAAATTTTAGTCCTATTGGATGGTACTTCTCACAAAAAAGATGGATCACTTTAGTCAAAAACTCTTCGAAGTAGAAGGGGTGAAATTTTTGGAATTTGTGCTCACAGCCTTCATTTCGAATATATTGAAAGCAGTAAGATCTGAGTCTTCATAAACTACCTACAACATCTATTTCCAAAAGATTCAAGTTTTTAAGTGCAATAAATGTCCCTTGACCGTTGGCGTACTGTCAACTGTATACCTAATAATACCTAAAGGAAGAAGAGCTTCGACGACTCCTTTGAAGGTCCTCTTGAGAGTACACGACAAAAAATTCTGAAATGAAAATGGCATTGATATTGGATCTTCCAAGAAGCTGCAATCGAAAAACCAAACCGTCAAAGTTTAGAATGCAAATAATTTACGAACAGTGCAATTGAACAACGCAATCGGTGAAATGATTATTATAGATCAAGACCCTTCCATGTGTGATAAAAGAAGCTTGAATCAGAAATAGCTGAAATCAAGAACGTGACTGTAACTGTGAGTGCTTGTCAGTGCAATGTATCCAATAACGTTTTGCTGTTAATTTCAGTTCATTGGCTGAACGAAAACTTTCAACGGCATTCTTCTTTACTGACACCTGTCATGTTCTCTGAAGAAGAATATATAATTCCAGAAAAAGTAAATGAAATTGTTAATGAGTCAAAAATAAAAAAAAGCACATACACTGAATTGTAAGAAATGATTTTAGAGAAAATAAAGACTCTGGGGATTTTGAAAGTCCAACAGAATTATGCTTCCTTTCTATAAAAGATTCTAGTGTGATTAAGCAGACCATAAATCAATGTGAATCCATTTTCACCAACTTTCATACATCCGTAGAGGATCGGCGTAAATTGTTTAAAATAGACTTGAACGTGAACTCTGCAATAGACATTATAATGAGTGAAGATTTTACGACGTTAACGTTTATTTACAAATCGATTAACCTTTTTTTAAAATTTAAGAAATTTAAATCAGATAAAAATCAAATTTAAAATCCTATTTAACGTCCAATAATCAAGTGAATATGTAAAATTCTTGAAAAAACCTAAAAATCCATCGACAAAATTTGGACAAATACAATAAAATGTTCGTTTATAAATCCAAGAAAAAGGCGTCCAACCAAAAGAACCCACTAAAATAAAAAAGAGGAAAGAAAAATGAGAAGGCATTTTCTTTCCTCTTTTTTATTTTTGTGGTTTCCTTTGGTTGTACGCCTTTTATGGTTTTATAAAGGAACATTTTATTGTATTTGTCCAAATTTGGTCGGTGGATTCTTGGGTTTTTTTCAAGAATTTTACATATTAACTTTTTAAAAATTAAAAATGCCCTACGAATATATGCTGCAGAGAACAACATATTGAAACTGCTTTCAAACGTACACAGGAAGATTGTGGAAGGACTTTTTCAGTTGTTACACCCATTAGAAGAAGCTGTGATGAGTATGACTTCCATTGAATTTAGCATATCGGAAATTATACCAACACTTATGTCAGCGCAGAAATTCACTGAGAAGAAAAATTGCAGTTCTGTAGTTCTGTTTCAGTTAGATTTGCAAACTGAAATTAGCATTAAACTTGGCTCGAGATAAAACCTCACTTCGCATTGGCGAAGTGGCGAAGTTGGCGAAGATCTTGGATCCTCGATTTAAAGTAACCTTCTTCTCTCGTGGAACTTGATCGGAGGTAATCCAAATGCTAAAAAATCGCGTAAAAGAACTGTACGAAATTATTAACGAAAACAACGTAGACCTTGTCACAAAAAAGGAATCAGAAACGGAGCAGCAACCTGTTAATAACAGCCACGTCAAAATTTTAAAATAAAAATTGTTATATTTAAAATGTTAACATACACATTTGTCTTAAGTTTTTAAATTCTGTTAATTTCGGTGTCATTTCTCACATCCAATTGTTTACAGAAAATAAATAGGATTCGAGTTCCATGACTTAACGCAATTTAGGTTTACCGGTTTAGATTTAATAACACAGAACCACAAAAAAAAGTGTCTTGAGCAAAAGTCAGAGTATGGTATCTATATGTATTTTAAAACGTTGAATACGAATCTGACATTAGTTTTCACCCAGCACATCATGGTTTCCCCCTAGACGCGGAAAAATTCCTAGAAAATCAGCTTTTTCGGGTATGAAATAACCCTTGGTATTGAAGTCGTCTGAAAACAGGTCAGGCATGATATCTTTATGTATTTTGGTGCGCTGAATACGAATTTGAGATTAGTTTTTCTCCGGCATGTCAGGGTTTCCCCTTTGATGGGAAAATTTTCCTAGGAAGTCAAGTTTACCGGGTATGAAATTGCCTTTGCTATTAGAATCGTCTGGAAACAGGCCAGAGCATGATGTCTTCATATATTTTGGTAGTCTGAATACAATTTTGACACTAGTTTCCCTCCAGCATGTAAGGGTTTCCCCTTTGATGCGGAAAATTTTCTAGAAAATAAGCTTTGTCGGGTATGAAATAACCCCTGGTTTTGAAATCGTCTGGAAACAGGTCAGGGCATGATGTCTTTCCGAATTTTGGTGCGTTGAATATGAATATGATATTAATTTTCTTCCAGTACGTCTGAGTTTTCCTCTAGACTCGCAAATTTCCTTAGAAAATCAGCTTCTTCGGGTATGAAATTACCCATGACATTGAAATCGTCTGAAAACAGGTCAGTGCATGATATATTCATATTTTTTGAAGTCCTGAATACGAATCTGGCGTTAGATTCATGCCAGCAAGTCAGCGTTTGTTCCTAGATGCGGAAAATTTTCTTAAAAAGCAGTTTGATTTTCTAATTATGTGATAAGAATATCTGACTATTCTTAAACTTCGAAGATAAAAACCTGTTTCTCGTAAATTTCAAATGGTACAGTTGGAGCTGAAAAAGCACACCTGTTATTTAAACCTGCTACCTTGGAAGATGCTGGAGACGAAAGGGGATGTGTAGAAAGATTTGCTTTCCGGTCCACTAAGGTAACAGCCCTGCAGGAGGATGTTGGCGTGCGAGGATAAATCCGTAATTTGAAGTTTAAGAATAGTCAGATATTCTTATGACTCGATTAGAAAATCTGTTCCAGATGATTTCATATGCGACGGTAATTTGGTACGCGAAAACCTGCATTTCTAGGAAATTTTCCGCATCTAGTGGAAAAACCG
This sequence comes from Euceroptres primus, assembly GCA_037177015.1. Taxonomy (NCBI): domain Eukaryota; kingdom Metazoa; phylum Arthropoda; class Insecta; order Hymenoptera; family Figitidae; genus Euceroptres; species Euceroptres primus. Next base: position 10,143 of record JBAGKK010493573.1, read on the forward strand.
AACCTGCTGCGGAAAACAAAGATCAGATTCATACTGAGCGCCTCAAAATACATCAAAATATGATATTTGAACCGCTTTCCAGATGAATTAAATATCGAGGGTAATTCTAGGCAATTTTCCTCATCCAGGGACAAATCCGAACACGTTGAAATGAAGCTAACGTCAGATTCGTATTTAGAACTCCAAAAAATATAAATATATCCTGACCTGTCTCCAGACGATTTTAATACCACGGGTAATTTCATACCTGAAAAAGCTGATTTTCTGGGGAAATTTCCGCGCCTTGGGGAAAACCTTGACGTATTAGAGGGAATTTAATGTCATTTATAGAAATCCGGTCTGGTATAGAAATCCAGACGATTTCTATACCACGGGTATTTTTTACCCAGAAAAGCTGATTTTCTATGGAATTTTCCGCGCCTAGAAGAAAACCGTGACATGCCGGGGGAAAACTAATATCAGATTCGTATTCAGAGCCCCAAAATACATATAGATGCCACACACTGACCTCTTGCTGAAGACACTTTTTTGTGGGCCTGTGTAATTGAAGGGCGACAGTGAATACGGGCGTAAGTGCCAAATTTGCGAAAATCGGTTCATCGGCTTAAACTGCTTCTTTTCTCCTAACTAATGTCCCTGTAGAAGATTTTGGTCTAATTCGATTTGAAAGTGCATCAGGGGAAGAAAAGCAGTGCATAATGACGTAATTGTATAATGTCCCTGTAGAAGATTTTGGTCTAATTCGATTTGAAAGTGCATCAGGGGAAGAAAAGCAGTGCATAATGACGT
>JBAGKK010493584.1:0-35138 GCA_037177015.1 Euceroptres primus
ATTATTAAAGAAAATATTTTTGATATTATTTAGCAATTTTCTATTTTAAGTTTGTAGTTTGGGACATCGCGTAACCTCACATTTTTCAAACATTTTTATTTATTTCGTAGAAAATGTTGATGTATGTAGTTGGCCCCGATGTGAGTACTTTGCTCAGATATATTTAGGAAAAATTAATTAATCACAGGATATGTGAAAAATGATAGGGACTTAAAATGATCAACTTTTTGGCAATCACCCATAAGGGACATAATTTCTCAAGTGTACCCACCACAAAAAATGAATTTCTGCGATCGGGCTCAAATTTATAAAAAGTTTAGTCCTATTAGATGGCACTTCAAAAAAAAAAAAAAGATTAATCAGTTTGTCGAAAACTCGCCGAGGTACAGGGGGTGAAATTTTTGTACTTTGCGCAAAGAGCCTCTATTTCGGATATAAATATCTTTTTATGTATGGCATATAAAAAATTTTGACCCAAACGTTTTCGACAGATTTCTTCCCGGTATTTCAACAGAAATAAAAAGAATTTTAAAAAATTCAAAATTTAGCCATCATTTCTGAAAATCAAAAATATTTTGGATTTTTTTGTAAGTTCGACCCTGTTTCCTTTTTTTTTACTAAAAATAAAGCTTGAGATGCTTACTTTCAGATCCTTGAATAGTAAAATGTAGTTTTTTGTTGGTTTTGAAAAATTGAATTTTAAGTAATTTGGTAAGTTCAAAAAATTTTCCCTATGCCCGAAAAAGATTCGGAAAATTTTTTGCATATACAGTTTTTAATAAGAAACAATATTCTAAAAACAGAAATTCAAAACAAAATTTTTTTGATTTAAGAATTTTTTGAAAATTTTCAAGAATAGAATTTTTTAATTTCATACATTGCGCGTTTTTAATGTACAAATAACATTTATACTTATTATATTATGTACATTACATGTAAATTACACATTAAAATGCGCAATTAACCAAATTAAAAAATTTCATTTTTGAAAATTTTCAAAAAATTCTAAAATCAATAAAATTTTTTTTTTGAATTTCCATGTTTAGAATATTGTTTCTTATTAAAAACTGTACATGCAAAAAATTTTCCGATTTTTTCTTCGCGCATAGCAAAAACTTTTTGAATTTACCATGTAACTTAAAATTCAATTTTTCAAAAAAAAGCAAAACGAAAACGACATTTTGCTATTCAAAGATCTGAAATTAAGCATTTCAAGCTTTATTTTTAGTTTTAAAAAAATTAAAAAAGGGCTTGAACTTTAAAAAAATCAAAAAAATTTTTGATTTTCAAAAATGATGGCTAAATTTTGAATTTTTCAAAATTTTTTTTTTTTATTCAATAACATGCTTTATACAAGGGGCATTATTTCTCAAGTGTACCCACTCCCAAAAATGAATTTCTTCGATCGGATTCAAATTTATAAAAAGTTTAGTCCTATTAGATGGTACTTCAAAAAAAAAAAAAAGATAGATCAGTTTGTCGAAAACTCGCCAAGGTAGAGGGGGTGAAATTGTTGTACTTTGCGCAAAGAGCCTCCTATTTCGGATATAAATATCTTTTGGACACAGTGTGCGTAAAATGCGTTTTTGCACTCCCATATTAGTGCGTAAAACGGTTTATTACACACCCACTAATATGGGTGTGTTAAAAACGCATTTTACGCACACTGTGTCAAAAAATATCGTATGCAACTCGTGCGTACGGTTTTACGCACATGTTGCATTATATTCTATTTTATGTATGACATATAAAAAATGTTGACCCAAACGTTTTCGATAGATTTTTTCCCAATCTTTCGAATAAAAAAAATAATTTTGAAAAATTAAATATCCCATTAAATATCAAAATGTCGTTTTTTGTTGTTTTTGAAAAACTGAATTTTAAGTAACCTGGTAAATTGAAAAAATTCTTCCTTATCGTGAAAAAAATTCGAAAAATTTTTGGCATGTACAGTTTTTGATAAGAAACAATATTCTAAAAACGGAAATACAAAAAAAATTTTTTGTTGATTTTAGAATTTTTAAAAAATTTTTAAAAGTTAAATTTTTTGGATTTAGTTAATTGCGCATTTTTATGTGCAATTCACATGTAATGTACATAATATAATAAGTATAAATGTTATTTGTACATTAAAAATGCGCAATTAATGAAATTAAAAAAATTGCATTTTTGAAAATTTTCAAAAAATTCTGAAATCAACAAAAAATTTTTTTTGAATTTCTGTTTTTAGAATATTGTTTCTTATCAAAACGTGTACACGCAAAAAATTTTCCGATTTTTTTTCGCGCATAAGAAATTTTTTTTGAATTTACCAGGTTACTTAAAATTCAATTTTTCAAAAACGACATTTTGCTATTCAAGGATCTAAAAGTAAGCATTTCGAGCTTTATTTTTAGTTTAGAAAAAATAAAAAAGGTCGAACCAAAAAAAAAGATCAAAAATATTTTTGATTTTCAAAAATGATAGCTAAATCTGGAATTTTTCAAAATTTTTTTTATTTCATTCGAAAGATTGGGAAATAATCTATCGAAAACGGTTAGGTCAAAATTTTGTATATGCCATACATAAAAAGATATTTATATCCGAAATAGAGGCTCTTTGCGCAAAATACAAAAATTTCATCCCCTCTACCTCGGCTAGTTTTTGACCAAACTGATCAATCTTTTTTTTTTTGAAGTGCCATCTGAAGGGACTAAACTTTTTGTAAATTTGAGCCTGATTGGAGAAATTTATTTTTTGGGGTGGGTACACTTGAGAAATAATTCCCCATAAGCATATTTGTAATAATGAAGTCTCTTTAACATTCTTTATATAAGCATATTTGTAATAATGAAGTCTCTTAAACATTCTTTATAAAAGCATATTTGCACAAATAAAATTGTTTCTATATTTGTGAAAGGTTCCTGGCCTTGTGTTGAAAAGGAAATTGTGTCAAAGTTTCGGCCCTCACGTCGGCCCTCTTCAGGGTCAGACATTTATCATTACTCGCATCTACGCTGAAAATGGAGAAACGTATAATAAGCGTGTCAAGGGTTTTTCTATCCTATTTTTCAATCTATTACGCGTGTGACTTTTAATTTGATAGGCTATCGATTTTGACCCTGACTATAGGGCGATTGTGAAGACCTCTAATGTAATTCCGAGCACGCAGAAGATGGTGTAATCTAAAAATCTACTTGACCACTCTTAACCTAAACTAATCAATTTTGATTTAATAAATAATTAACTAATGTAAAGAATAAAATTTAAAAACTATTTCCCTACTTCTCAATAAAAAAATTAATTTATTCATCTTCAACTCATGTTTTTTTCCATACTTCTCATTTAATCTATGAAAATCAATTGGCTCGAATTAAATATTGTCATAAAGCAGACAATTAATAGTCACATTCTTCTTTTTTGTCTAAACTACAGATTAAAGAGATAAATTCGATATAAAGAAATCTGTTACTGATATTGTACTCGAAATATTTTGAATAATTATAGAAACTCCTTCAAAAATGAGAATTTTGAAATTACACTTTGAATTTTAAGCCACCCCACTTAAAATCCCAGTACACATTGTCAGTGTCTTCAGGATTGGTACACACCCCATGGATGCAATACAATGCAATAGCAGGGCTAATGACCGCGTAGATCATTGCACTAACCAGGAAATGGAATAAGCGCCGGGAGCCGCACGTTTTCCCGCGATTACTGAAAGTGTGCCAGTCAGGCTCCTTCGTAAATGGGAAAAGTACAATATCATTAGTGCACCATGGGGATAACGAGAGAGAAAAAGACGATATCGATTTGCTCGATCGGATTCAAATCAGCCCTATTGAGTCCGAATCACTACCTTTTTTTTTCTATCAAATTGATTCGTGTTTTTTCCTTTGAATCAAACATCGAATTGTTGATCTAAATCGATGCTAATTTTCCCAAGATGCGAAATCTATCGTGCAGATTGTGCGTGCAATAACGAGAAATGTTAAATGTAAGCAGCGAGAGTCTCCGACTTATTATCGGTTATCGACCTGATCGCTCGAGCGCCGCGACGCGAAAGTATTGTCCAGTGCCATTCTAATGCGGATAATAGTCAAGAGTCAAGACAATTTACGAGGTACAATGTTACTGACCGGATTGATGCAATGCGAATGAATTTCAATCTAATGTGTCTGTACACAAGTGACGTAATAAACGTCGATTACCGAAAGGCTTTATCGTTCATGGCTTGAATATTATGCTCATTGAAAATTCATTCTCGCCGACGCGACTCAATGAACAAGGCAAATATACTTTGTATCGAAATTAATGGCAGTAATTCCAAGTTGGAAAAATTCAAGTTGGGTCGTTTCGATGATTGAGACACGTATCGACATTTATTTACTATTTCTCAGTGGCTTATTTATTGCTTTGTTGGTATCTATAATTTTATGAGAGACTGCTTGCTTGCGCAATTTCGACATGCTGTCCTTTATTGCTGTAGACAATTATGATTATTAGCAGAGATTGGGTTTGGACATTTCCAATTTGAACAATAAATTTTATTTAGAGTTTCTTCAAATTTTAACGGTTTCAACTTAAAACTCTTCAAGTTTATTTGCGATTTAGGAGTCTTTCAAAGCTTTTAATTGAAAGTCTTTCATTTAACAACTATTATATGGGGTATTATTTCTCAACTGCCCAAAGTTTTTAAGTCTTTTCCTTCGATCAATTTCAAATTTTCAGAATTTGTTAGGCTATATGACAGTAGTTCAACCTCCAAGTTTTACAATTCTGCCATCCCTTTTAATTGCATCCTTAACGCCCCTGTCGGTATATATTCAAACGGCCATAACTTTTTTTCTACAAATGCTATTTGAAGTTTTCAAAGTGAGTTTGAAAGGGCTTCTTAAACCCTTCCAATCTATCGAATCCTTTTTTTAATTATTTTATTTTTGTAAATAAATTACGCAGTGAAGGGTTTATTCAACTTTTTTTGTCACCCGGACCCCTTCGATTTAAAAAAAAATAAGTTAAAAAGAAAACTTGGTTTTTTTACAACAAAAACTTAGACGAAGTGCTGTCCTGCTGGATGGTAATTATACCAAAAAATATTTTCCTAATTTGTCAAAAAGTAGCTAAGTTAGAGAGGGGGGGGGGGGGATTTTGAATTTTTGATGGATACTCTTGCTGCGAGAATATTTGCTCCTTTAATAAATAAGTTTTAAAAATTTAGCCTGGTCGTTTTTTGAAAATTTCAAAATTTGACCTTGATTTATCAAAATCACAAATAAAATTGACTTTTTTTTGAAGGTGGGCACTTTTGATTTTTTTAAAAATATTCTAGAAAGAAAGCTGAGATTTTTTGCAATAAAATTCTTGAAAAGCAAAAAGGACTTTTTTCTTGTTTGCAGGGAACTGAATTTTCAGTAACATGATCTTTACAAAAAAAATTTTAAAAATTACGGCAGTCTTTTTACAGCTACAGTTTTTGATAATAAACAATAATATAATAATATATTCCAAAAAAAAATTTTTTGATGATTTTAGAATTTTTTGAAAAATGAAAACAAAAAATTTTTTGAATTTGGTTAATTGCACGTTTTTAATATGCAAAAAACATTTGTATTTATTATATAATGCATATTGCATGGGAATTACACGTGAAAAAATGTGCAATTAGCAAAATTTAAAAAATTTGCATTTTTGCCAATTTACAAAAAATTCTAAAATCATCAAAAAAACTTTTTTGAATATGAACTTTTATATTATTGTTTCTAATCAAAAACTGTAGCTGCAAAAAAAGATTAGGTTACTCGAAATTCAGTTTCTCGAAAACAAAAAAAGTCCCTTTTGCTTTTCAAGAATTTTATTATAAAAATCTCAGCTTTCTTTCTAGAATACTTAAAAAAAAATCAAAAGTGCCCATCTTAAAAAAAATCGATTTTATTTATGATTTTGATAAATCAATGTCAAAATTTTAAAATTTTCAAAAAATGCTTATGAAGAATCGAAAGGTCTTGAAACAATCTATCGAAAACGCTTCGGCAAAAATGGCAAGATTTTGAAAAAAAATCTAAATTGATTTTTTTCCCCGAAAAACAAAAAAATACTGAATGGGAAATTTATGGTAAGTAGAATATATTAGTATCTATTATTCCTAAAAATTTCCAAGCAAAAAAGAGTGAAAAAAAACTTGACAAATTGGAACAAGAAAAACATTAAAATCTCAAAAATCGCAAAGACAGCAAGGGTTTGAAAAAAATCTAAATTACAAAATTTTTTTCCCCCGAAAAACAAAAAATACTAAATGGGAAATTCATGGTAAGTAGACTATATTAGTACCTATTATTCCTAAAAATTTCAAAGAAAAAAAAGATGGGATTTTTGAGAAAAACTTTTTATTTTTTCCAAGAAATCGAAATGACTTTACCATTTTTTATTATTTTTTTAACTTTTTTGTGGATTTTGAAAGAGTGCAAAAAAACTGTTTAAGCTGAAACAAGAAAAACCTTAATGTCTCAAAAATTGCAAAAATGACAAGGTTTTTAAAGTAAAATTTCTAATAAACTCATTTTATCCTTAAAATTTTCAAATATTCGTAGACAATGTAAAAATGTTGCTATGTTAATTTAAAAAAATACGAGTCTCCTTATTTTCCACGTACAAAAACATATTTCATTGGCAAGCCAATCCACACGCCGGTCTGCATGATTTGAAATGTATAATGATGTTATTAGTGTCGACCAGGGTAATTAATTAATTAATTGATGTTAAAATTTTTATGTCGATTACTGATAAAATAATTTTCTGGCGAAACGATAGCCCTATCTAAACATTGTATTTAAGACAGTAAAAATTAGATATATTTAATAAAAATACTTTTCTCTTCCAGAATGCACATCAATCTTAAATTCTCGAGTGACAGAAAGTCTCTCTGGAGTTGACAGCTGGGAAAGTAAGTGAATCATTCAAGTGTAAGTGTGAGAATACTTTACTGCAAATTGAGTGTGAATGTCATTTATTAGCATGGTCCGAGAAAGTCTTACAGACAGTAAAGCAGCTCTATCATTCGTTGACAGGGAACTGCCTGTCAAGACGCCCACGCGGTTTCCGCGGCATGCCTGTTTCCCATAAAAATCATCGACCCAATTATTTGCCTCGCTGCAATGGAAAGTAGAACGCAATGGAACTTTCGGTTTCACTATATCTTTCACTTGCTAACCTCCATTCCTCAATCGCTGAGATATTCTATAGCGATTTACGGAATTGCCTTTATAACCTGTGCCCCGCCTTTACAGTGGCTCGTTATAGCGACGAGCAACTTATACGTTAGAATAGAACCACTCTCACTTTTACTTGAAATCATATTCCATGAGAAAAGCATGAAAAGATACCAATCACCAATATTTCAGTAATTCAATTAAATTTTTTATTAAAAGGATTTAATTAATTGATATGGAAATTTTGTATTCGACGTTTTGTTAATTCGCATAAGTTATATTAACAATATTTTCAATGGAAAGTATCCAAAATTAAAAAAAAAAATTTCACACTGCCGAAGATTTCTAAATTGGAAGAGTTCAAAGGTTCAAACGTGAAGGTTGAGCCACTATTTTTATGGTGAATGGCAATTCAGGCAAATAAAATTTAGATTAAAAGAGAATTTGGTTAAAAATAAATTATGCACTCAAAAAAATGTCTCGTTAAATGAACCAGAATGCTGGTTAAAATAACCAGAAATTTTGATTAAAACAATCAGAATTCAGATTACTTTAACTAGAAAAAATAGTAAGGGCATATTTAACCAGAATTCTGGTTAATTTAACCAGACATTTTTTTGAGTGTGACACGGCAATTCGGACAAATATAAAATATGCCAAATGGCGATTCAGATATTCCAGATATTCGCCAAACGGCGATTCCGAATCGCCATTTTCACTTTTACCAATTGTCATTTTCCATTATTGCAATTATGGAAAATGACAATTGGGACAAGTGAAAATTAGGTGAAATGCAATTTGAAAGCTTTCTCATTGGAGAAGATTTCCAAACTGGATAACTCCAAAGTTAAAGGTTTTCAGACTTTTAAATTAAAAGCCTTTAAATTTAAAAATACTACTAAATTGAGAGCAGATAAACCTGTCGATTGCTAAATTAGAAATATCTAAACTTGAAGGATATAAAACTGGAAATATTAATATTCAGATTCGAAGACTTTCTCTAAAATCTACCAAATTAGAAAGCAATCGAAATATAATTTCGAAATCTACCTGTTTTAGTTAAAATCCTTCAATATCCTTTAAAATTAGAAACTTTCTCAAAGAGTGCTCTAATTCTAAGAGCAGTTTACAAGCCGATTATAATCTAAGCAGCTCTCCCCATTCAAAGGAGAAAAAATGCGTTGTCCTGGCAGACACATCACTCACGATCGAACGAACTCTCTTCGTCCTCGAAACCTTTTCACCGGCCGTGACGGAGTTGAAGAAGTCAATCTCCGAAAGGTCCTCTTCCTCCATCCAGGAAGACATGAAATGAGCTCCCAAGTTTCACAAAATCGCTCTCTCCTTTTCTTCGAGCCAATAGGTCACCCACGCCTCAACCAGATCTGCTGTGAGTTGAATATGTACCTATAGGTTGCAGGCAGTTACTCGAGCAGAAGACGATGATCTGGATCTTAATACTGTGCTAACGGCTGCAGCACCTGGTGTTACAAAACTTCATTTCACGATATTGTTCTACCATGATTGTCCAAACCCGTAAAGTTAGAAAGGCTACTTTCTCGATCTTCTCCTTCTTTATTGCTTCCTTGAACCTTTAATCCTTCTAGTATCTAGGGTAACACTAATGTTTAACACTTTTCATTTTTCTTGCCAGGGTACGTTGTAAGGACATTTTTACTTTTCCTTTTTTTAAATAGACCAAAAATTGGTAATTTAACTCTGGAATTTTAGAAGACGCAGTTATTGCGACGATAGAACAAGAAACTGGTCAACAAAAATATGAAGCAGATGAATCAGAAGAAGAATCCTTGGAATCTATTAAGCGACGTATGTTTTGAACCTTGTGATCAAGATACGAAAAGATGTATCATACTTTAAAAGTCATGTTTCCAAAGTTTATTAAGAATAAATTCTTAATAATGCCTGAAAAAACTTCGCTAATTGAATTTTGAAAGAGGAAGATAATTAGAAAGTTTCAACAATTGCGGAATTCTTTAACTATTACTTTGGTCGACACAAATAACATCTTCTACAATTGCGGAATTGGTTTCAAAGTACAGAGATCTACCAATTCAAAAGAATTTGAAATAAAATCGAAACAATCCAATTGAATTTGCAAGACCTTCAAATTTGGATTAATTTAAATTAGAAACTACCACTTGTAAAGAGTTCGTGCAATGAAAAACCTTGATAATTTAAATCGAAAGCATCTGACTTTTAAATTACTGTAATTGAGTTTAAATTCAATTATTTAAGTCGCTTCAAAAGGTAGAATAAAAGCAGCAGACTGTAAAAATCCTTGGTCACTATTTTAGCTCCCAGATTACATTCTTTAAGTAATTTAACCACTTAAGATGATGTGTCTGCAGATACTTGAGCTTCGTATTTCGTCTTTTCTTTTTGTGAACTCGTACAAAATGTTAGTACTTGTTCAACGATACTAACGAGCAAAAGATAAACGAGTGACCTTGTCGCATGTAGAATTGATAAGGATTGTAATTCATATATCGTGACCTCGCACACATTTATGACACGAGCAACCTTGAGACCTCGCACTGGTCTACGAATAATGATTTATCAAATTGGATTCAAACGCCCCCGATTTCATCGGTAGTTAATAAGCAGACGGGCGTTCAACTGAATTTTACACAATACTCGTTAAGGTGTTAATAATAACCAAGCATTTCCTAGAAGACTTTAAATAAAATATAGAATTTGGTGTACTTGTTTAACAATTAAATTATTGCTTTACCAATAAGAACAAACTAAAAAAAACACAAATATTATGATTTTTTTATCACCGCTTGTTTACGATTTGAAGTATTTTAGTGTTATTTATAGTCCAGTCAAATTATCGGAAAAAGAGGCGAAATCCCTTATTAACTCACGAGCGCATTTTTTTTGGTTAATCGCTTCAGTTTGGGTCACTTATAGACCTCTAGGTTTAATAGATCGCAAGCTACGATCTCTCAAAGATGACACTTTTGCCTTTTTTTTAAACCAAAAATCATGGGTTTAGTTTTTGTGAACTAGAGCGTTCCCTAATAAATCTACGTTTATGTTGCCAGAGGCTAACTAAAATTACATAAAATTCCACGTAAATTAAAAAAAAACAATATTCTATCTTCATAAACTTCGGAGTTATGAATTTTTGAAACTTTGTGTTTTTTCACTGTTTTTCTCAAAAAATGTAAAATACGTTTTTTGATTATTTCTGCAATCCTGACGTGATAATTACAAAGGATAAACGAAAGAGGACTCAATTCTAAGAAATTAAAAAAAGCGTGGTTCTAACTTAAATAGGTCAAAAGTTATGACCACTCAAAGTTGATCCTCTCTGTCTTTTGTGAGGCAAACTTACTGAAATTTCAGTCATGTTTCGACTAATACAATAAAATATAATGCACTGAATGATTAATTATCATCAATTAAACACTTCTTATAAATAAAATAATAATTCTTAAAATAAATTATTTTTTTACAAATTAATTTTTCATTTTTCGCCCATTTTTCATTCGTTTTTTCACAGAAATTAATTCAAAATGGTTTATTCGTCACTTTTCATGAGTATAAACATATTTATAAACAAATAAATGTTATTAAAAATTAAATTTTCACATTTTCAGCACTTTTGTCTCCTGAATTATGTAATTGAAAATAGGTAAGTATTCATTATTTATAAATAAAACAAAATATTTTCTTAAGCAATAAATGTTAAGAATGTGTCCTGTTTAACTTAATTATTCTGTTTTTTGTAGAAGGAACGGAAAGTGGATAATAAACATTTTTTTTATTTTACTTTATTCAATATTACATCTCGTTTCCGCACCACCTAGGAAGTAGAGTTTTCAGCGCTTTTTTTTAAGTAGCATCCTAGACATCCTGAAAATTATGAAAACAACTGTTTCGAACTTTATTATTATCCATGAGTAATAATAAAGTTCTGGAACTCATCCACTGAAGTCTTAAAAATTCAGAACGATTTCCTTAAAATCAGACAAATTTTGCTGAATTTAAGTTAATTTAAGTTTGAGGTGTAATAATTTTAAGCATTTGTTTTTACTGTGCACATTCCGTTCCTTCTAAAAACAATGGATTAATTATGAGAAAAGGGACTCATTTATTGCTTCAAAAATATTATTTCGTGTTACTTATAAATAATGAATACTTACCTATTTTCTCCGATCGGGCTCAAATTTACAAAAAGTTTAGTCCCATTAAATGACACTTAAAAAAAAAAAAGAATCAGTTTGGTCAAAAACTCGCCCAGGCAGAGGGGGTGAAATTTTTGTACTTTGCACAAAGAGCCTCTATTTCGGATATAATTTTTTTTTGTATGACACATAAAAAATTTTGAACCAAACGTTTTCGATAGATTTTTTCCCAATCTTTCGAAAGAAGCAAAAAAATTTTGAAAAATTCAAAATTTAGCCATCATTTTTGAATAACAAATATATTTTTGATTTTTTTTAAGATCGACCCTTTTTTCTTTTTTTTCAAATAAAAATTAATCTTGAGATGTTTATTTTCAGATATAGCAAAATGTCGTTTTTTGTTGTTTTTGAAAAATTGAATTTTAAGTAACCTGGTAAATTCAAAAAATTTTCCCTATGTGCGAAAAAAATTCAGAAAATTTTTTGTATGTACAGTTGTTAATAACAAACAATATTGTAAAAACGGAAATTCAAAAAAATTTTTTGTTGATTTTATAATTTTTTGAAGATTTTCAAAAATGAAATTTTTTGATGCGCAATTGGTTAATTGTGCATTTTTAATGTTCAATGCGCAGTTTACATGTTAAATGTTAATATGTTCAATATTAAATGCGCAATTTACACGTACTGTACATAATATATTAAGTATAAATGTTATTTGTACATTAAAAATGCCCAATTAACTAAAAAAAATTTTTCATTTCTTAAAATTTACAAAAAATTCTAAAAATCAACAAAACATTTTTTTAAATTTCTGCTTTTATAATATTGTTTGTTATGAAAAACTGTAAAAGCAAGAAATTTTCCGAATTTTTTTTGCGCATATTCAAAATTTTTTGAATTTACCTGGTAACTTAAAATTTCATTTTTCCAAAACAACAAAAAACGGCATTTTGCTTTTCAAGGATCTGAAAGTCATCTCAAGCATTCAAAAGATTGGGAAAAAATCTAACGAAGACGTTTGGGTCAAAATTTTTTATACGCCATTCATAAAAAGATATTTATATCCGAAATAGAGGCTCTTTGCGCAAATTACTTTTTATAAATTTGAACCCGATTAGAGAAATTCATTTTTGGGGCTGGGTACACTTGAGAAATAATGCACTTATAATTATGTTTTATTACTCATGAAAAGTGACGAATAAACCATTTTAATTCATTTCTGCGAAAAAAAGAATGCAAAATGTGCAAAAAAATGAAAAATTATTTTGTTAAAAAAAATTAATTAATTAAAACAATTATTACTTTATTTATAAGAAATGTTTAGTTGATCATTATTAATTATTCAGTGCATTATATTTTATTGTATTAGTTTCATTAGGAGACAAAAGTAGTCATAAGTGCTAAGAAAGTGAAAACTTAATTTTTAATAACATTTATTTGTTTATAAATATGTTTCATTACTCATGAAAAGTGACGAATAAACGATTTCGAATTAATCTATGCGACAAAAACGAATGAAAAATGTGCAAGAAATGAAAAACTAATTTGTAAAAAAATTAATTTATTTTAATAATTATTATTTTATTTATAAGATGTGTTTAATTGATCATTTGTAATCAATTAGTGCATTATATTTTATTGCATTAGTCAAAACATGACTGAAATTACATTTTTCACAAAAAAAATAATTACATTTTTCACAAATTACATGATTCACAAAAGACAGAGAGGGTCAACTTCGAGAGGTCATCACTTTTGACCTATTTAAGTTAGAACCACGTTTTTTTTTAATTTCTCAGAATTGAGTCCTCTTTCATTTATCCTTATGTAATTTGCACGTCAGGATTGCAGAAATAATCAAGAAAACGTGTTTTCCATTTTTTGAGAAAAACAGTGAAAAAACACAAAGTTTCAAAAATACTTTTTGGTCATAAAAACAGGCAAAAAGGTGTCATCTTTGAGAGGTCGTATGAGCTATCTATTGGACCTAGAGGGTTGTTCTTTGTCTTAAATTAAAGATAATTACGTCTACTTTAAGTTATCTGTAGACCATTTTGGCGTAGGTCAATCGATTATACAAGTTCTTAATACTTTTTTGAAAAGTAGCGATTTTTGAGCAAAAATCGAAAAAACAGGGTTTTTCGAAACGCTGTACCTCGGTCCTAGGTCATTAGGTTTTTCCAAATTTCTCAGAATTTTGTCTACTTTATTTCCTATCTGTACCTTTCTTCGCTAAAATCCATAGGAGAGCAACAATCCACGCATAAGTGATTTTTGGCACCTTTCTCAAAAAATATGCCCGGATTTCAGTCCGAAATTCTTGTCACAAAACCAGATGGTATATAAGTGACCCAAACTGAAGCGACTAAACAAAAAAAAATGCGCTCGTCAGTTAATAAGGTGTAAAATGTCAATTTGACTGGACTATTACCATAATGTCTTATTTTCTGTCACATGAAATATTTCTGAAATCAAACATACTTTAATCAATTGAGCAGAGCTAATCACTGTAATTTTATTATAACATAAAAATTGGTTCAGGTGTTTTGACGAGGTCGTTGAAATTTTGCAGCACGTGCCTGCCTCAAGCCAGAAGTAACAACTTTATTTTCTTCAAAGAAATGTACTTTACATACATTAACCTTCGCTTATTGCTTTAAAGAAAATATTCATAAGGCAAATTAATTTTATCATCAAATAATACCATATTCGATCTCTAAATATAATTTAATTTCAGGTGTTCCAACATTGAGCAAGATTAATAAAATGAGATCAGCCCCTCCTTGCTCAAATTCGGAAAAAAATTTGTGTTTTTTTTCGTCATTTTATAACTTTAGCAATAATGCCACTGAACTTTTTCTCTTTCTTTGACACCAAAGTGTGAGTTATACTGTCATCACAGTTTTTTAAAAATTTTATCTAGTTCAAGTTTTCAGAAAAAAAAACTACCGCAGCGCGGGTTCGAACCGGGAACTTACAATTTCTCTCGTGGAAAAATGACGAAGATGTCAATGTAAAAAGTTTCTAGCATTACTATCCGATATGGAAGAAATAGTCATCACAGTAGATATTGTTGTTAAAAAAGAAGAAAAAGTGAACTTTTTCCCAAAATTAGGTGACAAGTAAGTGAAAAAATAAAAATAAATAAAAATGTCATTTAAGAATGTTCATCTGTTGTCGGACCTCAATTTTTTAAAAAAGGTTTATAAAATCGAGGAAAATAACCATATTGTAAATTATAACAAATTTTAAAAGAGAAATCAAAGTGTGATATAGAAAAAATAGTTATAAGTAACAATAAAAATCTATAAATTTTTATTGAAAAGGAGATATTTGGAATTTTCTTTCGCTTTAGGAAAAAATCGTAACTCTCATTCAATCTTCAACATTGATAACGTACTTTGTTCTTCAAAATAAAACCTACAATTCTATTTGGAAGCAATTTATTATAAATAGCAATCTTGGTAAGTAGCTAGTTAGATAAGATATTACCTAATTGACAATTTGTTTTACGCAAATCTAACTGTGTTTTAATAAGAACCTACTACAAAGAATTGTAGAAAATATTTTAAAGAACAAAATAGGCTAGGAATAATGAAGATTGAATCAAAATTAGGATTGTTTTTAAGTCAAAAGGAAAAAATACAAAATCTCAAGTTAATAATGTTAAAAAAACATTACAGATTTAACTATTTTTTCTAAATTGCAGTTAGATTTGTGTTTAAAAAATTTTTATATTTAACAATGTTCTAATTTTCTTCGATTTTATAAAATATTTGAAACATTATTAAATCTTGAGGTGTGATAACAAGTGAACATCCTTAAAGCTTATTGAAATTTTATTAATTCAACTAAAAACAGAACTTTACTATACACTTTTTATGTTTTTTGGTTTTTTTCAGTTTTACGATCTCATATGCTCCCTTTGAATCTGAAAATATATTATACTTCTCGAGAAAAAAAGTCAAAAAGGTCAAAAATTTCAATTCTCTCTTACCAAAGTCTGCTTGCTCTCATTTTTTTCAAATGAACAACAACTGTTAATTATTTAAACAATATTTGTAAACAAATTCACATTTTCAACATTATTCCACGAATAGGCCAAATTTTTTTGCGGAACCAACTAAAAATGTATTGCCAGTGACTCTTAGCTGTAACTTTGTTCAAATTGATGAAAAATATTAATTATTTTAAACAATTTTTATAAATAAATGCACATTTTTACCATTTTTCCAAGAATAGGATCCATGTTTTCAGCGAAATCAACTGAAAATGTATTGCCAATGACTCTTTGCTATGATACTTTGCCAATGGAAAAGAACACTTAATTATTTAAACAATTTTTGTAAACAAATGTACATTTTGGCCACTTTTGCATGAATAGGCTTATTTTTTTCGTGGAATAAACTAGAAATGTTTTCCCAATGACTCCTTGTAATATTTGTCCAATTAACAAGAACTGTTGATTATTTGAACAATATTTATAAACAAATTCACAATTTGACCATTTTTCCATGATAAATATTAATTTTTTGCGGAATAAAAAAAATGTCTTGTCAACGATTCCTTCTTGTCATATTTTTCTAATGAAGAAAAAGTATTAATTATTCATAAAATATTTAGAAACAAATTCACAGTTTGACCATTTTTCCATGATAAATATTAATTTTTTGCGGAATCAAAAAGAAATGTCTTGCCAATTATTCCTTCTTGTCATATTTTTCTAATTAAGAAAGTGTTGATTATTTAAACAATATTTATAAACAGATTCACAGCTTAACCATTTTTTCATGATAAATATTAATTTTGTTGTGGAATCAACAAGAAATGTCTTGTCAATGATTCCTCCTTGTCATATTTTCCTAGTGAAGAAAAGTATTGATTATTTAAACAATATTTATAAACAAATTCATAGTTTGGCCATTTTTCCATGATAAATATTTATTTTTTTGCAGAAGTAACTAAAAAAATTAATATTTATTTTGGAAAAATGGTCAAACTGCGAATTTCTTTATAAATATTGTTTAAATAATCAACAGTTCATGTTAATTGGACAAGTATTACAAAAATGAATCATTGATAAGACATTTCTAGTTTATTCTACGAAAAAAAATAAGCCTGTTCATGCAAAAGTGTATACATCCAAAATGCACATTTGTTTATAAAAAGTGTTTAAATAATTAACTGTTTTTTCCATTGGCAAAATATCATAGCAAAGAGATCAGTAATACATTTTTAGTTGATATCGCTAAGAAAATGGAGCCTATTCTTGGAAAAATGGTCAAAATGTTCATTTATTTATAAAAATTGTTTAAAGAATTAATATTTTTTATCAATTTGAACGAAATTATAGCTAGAAGTTACTGGCAATACATTTTAAGTTGGCTCCGCAAAAAATTGGGCCTGTTCGTGGAATAATGTTGAAAATGTGAATTTGTTTATAAATAATAATTAAATAATTAACAATTGTTGTTAATTTGAAAAAAATGGCAACAAGGTGTCTTTAGCAAGATATTTTTGGTTGATTCTGCAAAAAAAAATTGAACCTGTTCATTATGACATACGAAAACTGTGTATTTGTTTACAAAAATTGTTTAAATAATTGCTAAACATGAGCTGTTCTTAACTAATCGCAATTAGGCATTAATTTAATTAATTAGCAATTAATTTTTATATAAAAACTATGAATTTCAAACAACTAATCATTGCGAATTACGAGGAAATGGCTTTTGTTCATTAATTTGCTTAAAACATTAAAAACAATTTCTTTTTACTCTAATCTACTGAAAATTACTGCTAGATAGTTATTACACTGACTTAAGCTCTTCTTTAATCAAATTGAAGATCTTAAAAAAATCTACATCTAAAAAGTTAGGATAAAAATATTGTTTATTTGTTGTTAAATAAAAAATTGTTTGTTTAGTCAAAGTGAATTTTCTGCACCGACTCGTTATACCTAGAAGCCTTACAGTCATTTAAAAAAAAACATCAAAATCCATTGAAAATTAGCTTGTAGATAGACTTTTGTCCACAAAAAGTGCTTTTGGCCACACTGTGCGTCAGTTCTTTTTTAACGCTCTTTTTGATAAATATAAAACTCGATGACTCCCTGTGCACTTCTTCGTAGCAAACGACAGGCGTTTTTATGAAATTCAAATTATTAATTTTCTTCGATGTGCTTAACAAACCATACTTATTAATTTATCTCACTATTTCTTTGAATAACCAATAACCAACAAATTATGTTCTTTATTTTAATTACGCAAAAGATTGTACGTCAAATTGGAGCTTGAAAAAATCCGGCTCCCTGTGATCCACTCTCTTTGACATGCTTTTTTTTACTCTTTTATAATAATATTGGCTAAAAATAAATAAAGGCGATACCATTACTGAATCAATCAAATCGGGACTTTGATGGCAACGACCACTGATAAACAATTATTTATTAGATAGGCGACGCGTGGCGTAACGATATTGGCCAGCCAACAAAAGTAGACCAACTAGACGCAGCCTACATATTGTTTCGGTGCTTGCATAACGTACAAACACACGGGGGCAACGACCATCTTGTGAAAGCGTGAGACCACGTGGACCCAAGCGACGCGAATAATCACTTTCGAGTTTCACGGGACCACGTGGGCGAACGAAGATTGACGTGCGAGTGAATCGCTGATCTTATCAGCAGATGATACAACCACTTTGTACACTTGCAACGATTCAGTTACGATGTATTTTAACAGATTTTAATGTCTACTCTAGAGTGCACGACATTAGCGCCCGAGATTTTATTTTGCCGGAAAGTACCATTTTTGCGAGAGAAATCTGCGAATCCTTGTAAACGAGTGACATGGCTCAGAGGTTGAAGGTCTTGGGTCAAGTTATACTCAGTTCTACTTTACCTTTCTATAATTTTCGAAAGTGATTTATACGTATTGCTCAATTTCTATAGCATTTGTTCTTGGTTGCAAAAAATTTTATAGAATTATAAGGATCCCAAGAATATTCTCTATCCTTTATGTTAAAGACAAATTTCTTTCAGATGTGTTTTTAATTATTTACTGATTTATGTAAACTTTCCATGTTAATTTTTTTTAACCTTTTAGGGTCCGACTTTTTTGTAGGTGTTTCAGCGTGAAATTACAAGTGAACTGAATTCAGTCAGGATTCTCGAGTATAAAAAAAATGTTATAATTTTCCATTCACGCAAAACTACCCTAAGCACAAAAACTGCCCCTCGCCTTGGTAGGAAATATTTTTGCAAAATTTTTTTATTTTGGCCGCAGTTTAATGACTGAAAATATATATGAAACCATAAAACAGTCTTAAAAATAATCAAATCCGTTCCAACCCTCATAAAGTGTCCTTAAACTGGAAAAACCACCCCCAATAGTAAAAAGCAGTTTATTTAATGCTTTATGAGTTCATTGATGTTGAGTTTCCGTGAAAGAAAATATATACTGAAATGTGTAGAAACGCTTTTAAAAAATTTCATAAATTTCCAACCCCTGTAAATTACTCTTAAATACAAAAATAAACTCCAAAGAATAGAGGTAAATGAAGAGTGTCAGTACAGAGCTAGATAACCAACAAATTATGAATTTTTCAGGGTAATGAAAAAACATTCTGTAAAATCGAAATAACCGTTTAAAGATAAAATAAAAATCCAATCCCGAGCTGGAGCATTTCTCAATTGAGACCAAAAAAGTTTGATTAGAAAAATTTATCCAGTTTTGAGAAAATAGATGTGAAATTTGACAATATTAAAGTGTCACTAGCCTAAAATTCGAGCAGGCTCGGTTGCGGATTTCGATAAAAACTGGAATTCTAAGTTTAAACAAAATAGAAACTTGCTCCTGAGATGTTGAGTTTGATGTAAAAAGTTAGCCAATTCTGAGTAAATCGACCGAGAATTTTGAGGTTACAATTTCTTAGGCTTTCAGAATTTGGTTTGGATAGCGATTGGACATCGAATTTTCAATTTTTTGCAAAAATAAAAACTGACTCCTGAGATATCAGGACGCTGAAGAAGAATAAAAAATGTCTGATTAAAAAAAATGATTCTGTTCCGAGAAAATCAAGATTTAGTGTGACGGCATCGCACTGTGACAAACAATTTCTCGCTGAAAGTCTGAAAAAAAAATTCTATATTTTTTATCAATAAACTTTAATAATTTCCTTAATTAATATCAAATTTCTTTTAAAAAATTGCATTTTTAGAAAATTCAATTTTTAAATTTTTGCAGCTATACAAAAAATTTTTAAAATTAATTTTTATCTAGAAAACCTTCTTTAGGATGCATTTATGCTTGTCAAACTTTCTCAGAATTTTCACATTTTCTCAGAATTTTTAAATTAAAATTGTAAAATTTATTTTTTTTAAATAGTCTGTAACTTTATAGGGGAAAGTTGCCTAAGACGGGCTACCTCCTAAGACGGGCACCCTTAATATTTTTGTATGAAAACATTATATTCATCACGCATGTATGAATATCAGCAGAATTCTCAGCAGAATTCTAGTTATTTTGAAAGTGTTTTTTTCTGCATTGGAAGTAAATTAACGAAAACTGAAAGGAAAAATTATTTTTGTACATTGGAGAACGAACTTTTACTTTTTTTAGAAGTTGTGATTTAATAACTTATTCTAATGATTTGAAGGAGTAAGTTTTTTTTTATAGATAAATTTGTAAACTTTGCAATTGTTACTTACGTTTTAATAATTTCTATGCTGTTTAATAAAAATATTTTAAAAATTGTGAACATGCGAAATTCCTAAGACGAGCCCCGGTTAGACTAGAAAACTGCAGATAGAAGTGTAATCTGCTTTATCCATGAATTACCGACGGTACTCCGAAAATACGTCAGATATTTAAATTTTCCGCCACAATTAGTACCTTTCCTAACCTCTTTATTGCTTTTTGATCATGAACAAGAAGTTTTTAAAAATATGTTGTTTATTCACTTTATATCAGTAAATTATTGATCTATGATGAATAACATTTGTCGTTTTACATTTTTTTATAAATATTAAGTTCGTCATCTTTGTTAATACTTGTTTTCTGTTAGACCTTATTTAACGCTTATTTTACATTTCATAATAAATTTTGCATAAATAATATGTCATAAATGTACAGAATATATATAAACAGTACGCTACGAATAAAATTTATCAATATCCAGTGTTTAATTACATAGCTTTTTTGATGTCTTAGGACAACAGGTTGCCCAAGACGGGAAAAATACATATTTTTTTCAACATCGAAATTTATTGCCTTTTAAACCGTTTTTGAACTTTTAAGCATGTGACCTTTGTAAAGCAAACAAGAGACTATGATGTCAGTAATCGCTTTTGCTTCTGAAGTTTAAAATCGAAAATTTTCGGAAAATAAGGAAGGGACTCGTCTTAGGCAACTTTCACCTATGTGCCATATTTCGTACAGTGAGCACTAAAAGGGTTAAAAATGAAATTTCAAAGAAATACTTTTAGCAAAACATATATTTGATTTTTTAAGTATTTTTAATGCAAAAAAACCCATTTTCGACAAAAATGTTGATTATCTAGTTCTGTACTGTTATCCATCAAATCAAAGCATCGTAACTTTTACTTATGACAATGTTTATCTACAGGTAAAATTTGTATTGAATTTAAAAGAAGCTATAAAGTTATTATAGCTTATAAAGCTATAAAAATGATCAAAAACTACCCTTAAACATGGAAAACCGCCCCCAATAATAAAAAATAATTTACTCAATGCTTTATAAGTTTATATTGAATTTCTGTGAAAAAAAATATATCATGAGATGTGGAGAAGAGTTTGATGAAAATTGCATACGTTTCCAATCCTTATAACCTACCCTGTAATTTACATTCAGGGATATTTGTCGATATTTGTAGTGCTTCAAACATTCTTTGTAGCTTCTTCTCAATTCAATGTCAATTTTATCGTTACATAAACATAGTAATAAGTAAAAATCTCAATAATTTGACTTTTCTCTATTCTTTAGGTTAATTTTTTCCGTATAAGGGTAGGTTATACCATAATTTTCGTAAAACTCTTCTCCACGTTTCATGATATATTTTCTTTCACGAAATCTCAATGGTAACTTATGTACAAGCATTGAATAAACTGTTCTTTATTATTGGGGGTAGTTTTGCATATTCAGGGATAGTTTTCGATAATCGCAGTGCTTTACAAATTCTTTATAGCTTCTTTTCAATTCATTTTCAATTGCGCAATCTGTTTCATCATGTACATATTAGCCATTTGTTGCAATTATTCATGATATGATGGAAAAAATACTCCAAAATTCAGTGCGTTATGCGATTCTAGTTATGGAATTCAACAAAACTAATGGGGTTGCAATTTTTTTAAATATAGTAGAAGATTCTATCTTGTCTGTGCCGCAAAGAAATCGAAGATATCTTAATTTTTCACGAAATTCTGAATTTTTAACGGCGTTTCGAGGATCTAAAGTTCTCACTGGTCCCTAAAGGGTTAAACTTAGGGCAAGGCTTTCAGTCTTACGTCAGATATTTTCAAAATGTAGAATCATATCACCCATTTAATAATAATAAAGAATTTTTTTACTAATACCAAAAAACTAAACACAAAAAAACGGAAACTCTAACTAGCTTTTGAGATGTCCTAAAAATGAAGATGCAACTTGTAATCTCTTTTACTAATCTTAAAATAATGTAAAAAGTACTTTAAAAACATGCCAATTCTGCAGTGTAAGAAATAAAATAATAAAAAGGCAAAACTGATTATATTTAGTAAACTGATAAGCAGTAATCTGAAGATTAATTTCTTTATATGAGGGAAAGTATGCTAATGAAGGTTAACAAATCTTGGTGCAGGGGCTTTCGAAAAAATGTCAAAGTGAAACTGCGACCCTATCCAGGTCGTGTGCTTCATCTGGATTGAGAGATTCTGGTCTCATTGAAGTTCCACCTCAAACGAGAACGACCAATATTCATCTTTCTCTTTTCTTCTTTAATTTTTCTCGCACTCCGATATTTCCTTCTCCTTGTGAGAATCGGCGAAAGTAACGAGATTACTTTTGCTTGCTTTTGCTCTGACAAAAATACAAACAGCTGACGTAGACCTACTTTCTTTCTTTTGTCCTCCTCTCTCCCACCTTTTCACCTCTCACCTGCAATTTTTCCCCTTTCAACATCTTCCTCCCACCTTTTTCCTAATTCTCTTTCACTTTCGATGGGTACAATTTCTCTAAGATGGGAGTCAGTGGCGTAACATAATTTGCCCTCATTATCTTGTTGGATTAGAATTATAAATTTTATAGCTTCTTAGAGAGAAAGGAAAAGTTGGTTAAAAAGTCAAATATTTATAATAATTCGAAAAGAAATTAAGTAATAAAATATGTATTAAACAATAAATAAAATTAAACAAATAAATAAAATAAAATAATTAAATAAAATAATCAAATAAAATAACATAATTAAATGAAATAAAATAATTAAATAAAATAAAATAATTAAATAATATAATTAAATAAAATAATTAATAAAATATGTATTAAGAAGGAGAAAATGATATTGATGATCAAAATTCTGAAAGATTGCTAATGGTGAAGTAAATGGTTCTTTACCTCCTAATTGTGAGTAGTAAACGTTCTGATGTTAAGATTTGATGATACCTCAGGTTCATTAGACGAAAGATACTTTCACATTTTTCATCGTAAGACAATGAAATCGCTTCACGAGTCAGAAATGTCCATTCTTTTCCGGGTTTTCGTAATGTATCAACTTTCTGTTATTTTCATTTCCGAGGTTTCTGATTGTGGTAAATTCTTTCTTTTATTAATCCATTAGCAAAGTAACAAATTCTCTTTTACATCATATTAAATTATAAATTCTTTGGAGTCAGAAAAACTTGTAAATTGTCCATTGTAAATTGTAAAAATCTTTTCGGACTTTTGGAGAAATAATTTTATTAATACAGACTAAATACTAATTTTATATATTTATATTTTTTAACTTATCTTATCAGTAACCAATATATAGAGTGAAGACTTCTCCAAAAGCATTTATGGAGACGAATTTAAATACTCCAAATACATACAAAATTCGACCTTCGAATGAGTCCCATTTTGGATTCCATACGAAATTAAAATCCTTCAGACAAAGGCGACGAATAAGGTGGATATAAAGTAATACTGATCAGCAAAAGGATTCGCGAAATCTCGTCCTTTCCATCAGAGGTGAAGGTTTCGAATGCAGCCTCTGCTTCAAGATCGATTATACTGTCTTGAAATTCCGAGGACTCGCGATTTAAAAGCCCAGGATGATTTAAATGAATGAGTGAAGTAGAATTTATTTTCTACACTAGGAAACAAAAATCCACTGACTCTAAGTAGCAGACGCGCAACATCCTCGAATTTTTTTATTTCTAGTGAATTTATCTTAGAAAATAGTTTTAAACTTAAAATAGTTTTGAGTCAGAATGCTCGTACAAAATGAAGACAGCCAGAAATAAAATTTGTTGACCCTCAATAAATCGTGAAGATTTTTCTTTATATAACTTTAAATGTTGATTTAAATTTTTCAACTTAAAAAAGGTCTAAATTTTACATAAAGTTCAAACTTTAAAATTTTATGTGATTTATAACGAATAAATACGCCCTAAAGAAACATGAACTATATCAATTAAAGTACAAGCACAAAAAAATAATCTAATTTTTATCTTTCCTTGCGTACAAGAACTTGGAAGAAGTCTTCTTTTTAAATCTGCTACCTTGAAAAATGAGAGAACATCGTTGGTTAAAAAACGCGGAAATAAAATCAAGCGACCGTGAGATAAGCATTGATAATAAATTAACATTGAGGATAGATCCTTCTTTTTTATCATTACGCAATCCATTATGAAGCGAAGTGTCGACATGTTCATTGCAATGTCATAACGACATTGGTAATTTAATTTGACTGAAAAAAGCCTCGTTATATTATTCGACTCTTGTTTCAATTGAGTCACATTCGTATCTGTCGCTTGACGTAAAATATAATCTCGTTCGCTTCATTTTTGTTCCGATGGATTTTACTTTACGAAAAAAATAAAGTCGAGGTCGCCACGTAACATTCTTTTGATAGAATATCTTCAGGATTTTACGACACGTGCCGTGTATGTGCTTGTAATATAAACGGAGGTCAAGCTTTTTTCAAAGAATAACATCTTTCAAATTGAAAAATGAGGCTGATTTCTGTCAACTTGCGACGTTGATATGCCGGAAAATAAATATATGGCCAGGTGCCAAAACCATATTTTAGAGAAAGAGTTAATTTCATACGAGGTTAATGGCCGATTTTATACAATATGAAAAATTCAGATGTATAAAACAGTTTGCTTAAATCTCTTTGATAAAATTGAGATTTTCGAAATTTAGGGGAAATCATAAAACTGTATCTCGAAATAGTTCCTCAAAATTACATCTTTAATAAAAATTGATGAAAAAAATCAAACTATTTTAGATTATAAGTTAAAAATGTTTTCAAAGTTGCAAAGATATAAGAAAGTCGTTCGTGTTCTTAATTTGTCTGTAAGTCGCTTCCACAGTCGTTTCTTTCAGTTATTTGTTTTAAAGTTTGAATTTATCTAAAATTTGCATTTTGGACGTTTGGCATTTTCAACCTGTTTGTTAAAGTCTTTTCTTTTAAGCTTTATGATCACTTTAAAGAAAGTATTACTTTACTTGCAATTTTTTTCTTTTCGTAATGCTATTTTTTAAAAACAATTTTCAAAGTGGACACTAGAATGTCTTAGAACAGTGGAGCAAAATATGGTTCTTATCGCTCTCAATTCAAATTTAATGTCGTCAAAGACGAAACTCGTCATTTTTTAGTGCAAACAGAGCGATATGATCGTTTTATCGCACCATTTGGTCAATTAGAATCGATCGTTTGACTTTTGTTGTCCCAATAATTCAGAAAACTCGTCGAACTCAAGGCCTTTCGATTTGCTTGTTTAAAGGTAAATCGACTATTGTGGGTTTCGCAAGCTAATCAATCACCTTAAGCCTAACGAAAAAAAGGAAAACCTCATTCATCTGTCTTTTGCATCAGTTCCTCTAATTCACCTTTTATATTTAATTAAAAGCAAAAAAAATCTCCAAGTAAGAACATAGCCCAATATTAATTTATTATTAAATAATTTGATCAAATGATTTAGAGCCAACAAAATTAATAAAATATTTTACTATTTGGTTCGTTAGAATGCAATACAGAGTTAAATTAAAAATGAAATATTAGAACTTGCTACAAAGAATTTCCAGTGACTGGAAAGATCGGGCCAATGGTCCTCTATTTTTAGATGCCATTGACATTTGCGCTCTTAAAGTTGATTCGCTAGCACGCGCAAAGCGTCTCGAACTTGCGATATTTTACACACACATCCATTTGTCCCCAGCCCACGCACGCCCTTCAAAAATCGCATCTTCGGTCAAATGTACAATAATGTCGTCGATCGATTGTTTTTTTATCATGTTTTTTTCCAGGAAAAGTCAAAGCTTAAAAGAGAAGAAAAAAAAGAGACGAATAAAGATCTAGAGACACCTCAGTTATTCTCAAAAGTCATCCAAACCAGTTGATAAAAAAAACATGGAAAAAAGGGAACAACAGTCAACAAACTATAATGCGTCTGACCAAAAGATACATATAAATTTGGAATTCATCTTAGGACCTTGTTTTGCCTCATATTGTTCATAAATCATGTATCCATTTTTTTATAGAACAACATTTTTGGTAGAAAATATTTCAAACAAAGTTTTGTCAATCTAAACAAATTGCTTCATTGAAGTTTAGGATTACAATCGATTCTTTTACAATAAAAATTTACTCTTGTTTGGTTCAATCAAAAATATGTTTGGGTAATGAAATTAAGGACATGGATGTGACATTAGCCAATTTTTTTCAGGCTATTCATAAACTAAAATGTATTTTAGTTTTAGATGGATTTTCCATAGCTGGTAAATATTTAGATGGATTTAGATGGATTTTCCATAGCTAGTAAACATTCCTCATTCTTTTCTTCGCGTTTGTTTTCTACGTAAAAACCATTTAAATTATTAGTTTGTGAATGGGAAGCCTGAAAGAAATTTCCTAATACCATGTTCAATACATGCCCTTAATTAAATCATTAATTTGGTGAATTCAACCAAAGCACTTGGTTCAATTAACAATTTTTCCTGAGTGTGTGTTTAGTCAATAAACATATTTTTCCTAAGTGTGTGTTTAATAAATTAATGGCAACTAAAACCAGAATTTGAGTTATAAGTGTAAATATTGAAATAAAAAATATCTGAGAAATAAAAGTAGGTTGCAGTTTCTAAATTCGAATGCCAAAAGTGTCACAATCCCAGGTTAAAGGGACGTTTTCATTGTGAGGACTTATTCTTTGACATGTCCAAAATTTGAATCACAAATACGATAGATACTCGTGTACTGCTCGAGTTAGACGAAAGCGACCTTTTTGTGTGTCAAGGATACAAACTTGATGCATCGATCCATCAAGATTTTGGACTCAATGGACTGGACCAGAATTTTTTATTTTATTTTTAGTGCCGAAAAATTTGACTAAAATGCCTGGTGACATTCAACAATGCAATGCGGTTATCGATTACCCTTCTTTGTCATAATTTTTCACACGAATTTATTTCCATTGTACAATAGAGTAGCTTTTAGGTAAAATACCCTTTTGGGTAGAATACTCTTTTGGGTATTTTACCCAAAAGAAGAGTCGAAAAACTGACTAATGTAAAAGTGCTTTAATAAAAAATAAGTTTAATCTTCTTTTGTCAGATTTTAATTAAGATTATAATTTCATGTGAAGAAAATTAGATGCAGCCTAGAATCGTCTAGAATTATAGAATATATATGTATGGAATGAGCTGAGTAATCGATTGGCTTTCATCTGCCAATTATTTCCAGAAGATGGTCGCTTTGAATCGAACCCCAAGAATACGATTCGTAATCATTTTCGCATCAGGCAACTTCGGATGACCTCTCTGTGAACTGATTATCCAATCCAAAGGGTTTCCAGACCCTGACCCTTTAAATCGTAGAACATTTAACCACAAAGAAACGTCCTCGACACTAACCCAGGTCTTATCGCCATTTCGCAGTAGCCTCAATCCCTTTTCTCGCCTTTTCTATTATCCCGACAAAGAAAACTGGGACAAATAGATTTTTCAACTTGATCTGCTTCAGAGTTAGAAAATTGAAGAAAATAAGAAACACAGAACTGGCAAGAGAAATAAAAAAACCTGCCTCAATTGGTTTTCAAAAGAAAATTTTTTCTATTTTAAGTTGCATTAAATTATTTGATGGCGTTATCCAATTAAAAATGGATAATTATCAATTTCCGAAGAAATCTGCATAACAAAAGAAACAAACTGAACAAATGGATTATTAAAATAAAAACTTGAAAGCTTCCTTTTCGCAGTTTTCTTTCAATCATCCTTTTGCTCATCTTTTGTACTCTCCTGACAAAGAAAACTGGAATAGATTTTTCAATTTGTCCTTTTCAAGAAATGGATAAAATGAAAAAAAAAAAGAAGTATTGGAAATCGAAAATAAAAGGAATCTTATTAAATTAATCTTGAAAAGAGGATTATTTCTTCGATTTAATATTCAACGTTTTCTCAAGGAAAGCAATCAAGATATTGGATGTTGGAGCTTTTGAATAAAGGATAAAAAGTACTATCAGATAGTATTCAGAAAATTCAGTACATTCAGTAAATAAGATCAAATCATGAAAAAGATATTTCTGCATTATTAATGAAACACCTTCAAAATAACACCACTTCTGAGAATTTGAATTAAAAGAATAACCTTTGTTATTTCTTCTCTTGACAAATCAATATCAAGGTCAGGCTTCTGGAATCTCGAGAGATAAATTCCTCTCAAAATACACGTGGACTATAATCAATCACGTTTTCCAGAATCTGAGTGATTCATCGAACTAATTAATTCACATAAATAGTTCGCACGTGCCCTTCTGGTGTTATCTCGTAACACGTGTCGATAAGGGAGAAGTATATTTCTGATGGGTTGGTTGGGCAAGGGGAGAAGAAGTGTTAACGATTGGGGAGATTAGGGGCCACACGATCCACAACCCACCATTATTGGTAGAAGTCGAGATAAAACTGATGGTTAGATAGTTAACTGTAGGATGGATAGCTGACCCTGAATTATTATATAATAAAACTGGCGTCAGGTGCTCAGGAATAACTCGACAAGGTCGCCAACCGAAAAATAACCGTTCACTAATTGACTCCACGAGTCCGACGAACTCAGAACCTGAGATTATAAAAGAGCTTATTTCGATAGGTATTGGTAAGAAACAATTCTAGTGGAGCCAATAAGTCTCAAGGACATTTTGCACAAAGAAATTTTATTTGACAGATCATTCGAACGATAATTTTTTTAGCAGGCAAAAGAATACCTTTGCAAGGAGATTGCATTTAAGGATGTTCTCCCCGTACAGTCAAACTAAAAATAAATCAATATTTAATTATAAAAACAACAAGAAGGAGTCTTTTGTTATTTCCAATGAAGTTTAGAAAACTGAAGGGTTTTACATAAAAAAATAGTTTGAGTTATAATTATTTATTGAAAAATAGGGTTTTAGCGATCAGGCAATTTGAAATTCTAGGGTTTTTCCCCGACGAAATTTTAATGTTCCCGAACAATTTTAAATTCGTTATTTATAGTTTTTCTCATAATATATAGAAAAGTGAATAAAATTAACATAGTATGAATATTCAAAATATAAGTTGCAAAGCCAAATGTTAATTATTTATTTATAAGTATAAAATTAATTCTCAATCACAGACTCAAGAGATACATATTAATTTTTAAATATTAATCGAAACCATTGAAAAAGTTTCTCAATACGTGATAAACATTTTTTAAAACACATGCAATCATAGGATGCAAAGAACCTGGCAACACGAATATGGTAAAGTAGAAAACATTAGTTTTCAAGATGTCTAGAGATCAGGCCTTTTGAAATTCCCAGGTTTTCCCGGTTTCTTCCCGACTAAATTTTTCATTTTACTGACCAATTTTACATCTATTATTTACAATAACGTATATACTATATTATTTTCTTCGTGTGAAAGGTCTAATTAATAAAAAACATAATTTTAGTATTAATAGGCAACGTTTCACACCTTATCAATATTAAGAGATGTTTTTATTAACTGAAGCTTTTACACTAAAAAAATGAATATAAAATTGAGAAAGGTCGAAACTGAAGAATTTGGATATAATTATAATTTCTCACGAAATAAACACATTAGCATTTTTCCTATCTTAAACATTAAATTATATACTTTTCTTTACATTTTTGCAAAAATAAAAGTTAATATTCATTTTTATTTTCGAAATTTATTTTCTTCCACTTTCCAAATAGCCGTAAATAAATAGAAAATAAGTAGATTTTACCATTACATTTAAAAAATTCTCGATCTGAAATAAAATTCCCAGGGTTTTTCTGGTTTTCTCCCGGTGAAACCAAACTCCCGGGTTGTTCCCGGTTTTCCCCGATTTCCCGGTCCGCTAGATACCCTGGTTTTTTACGAAAAAATAAAAAAAATCCTGATCTTCAATAAAATTCCAGGATTTTTCCCGGTGAAACAAAATTCCAGGATTTTTCCCGGTGAAACCAAATTCCAGGGTATTTCCCAACGAAACCAAATTCCAGAGTTTTTTCCGGTGAAACCAAATTCCAGGCTTTTTCCTAGTTTCTCCCTATTTCGGGTACGCTAGACACCCTGATAGTTATTTCAACATTTTTTTTTTGTTCCTTAGAAGATCCTTTACAGTTGAAGGGTGGAGTTTCAATAGGACATAAGCGCCATTTTTGGTGATTTTTCAGGTGAGACGAAAACTGTTCTCAAAAATGGAATTTTAAATTTTAAAAAAGTTAAAAAACTAGCTCCCGAGATATCATTAAGTTTCGAGAAAATGGACGGGGAATTTTTCTTCGTTTCAAATGCACGTTTTTTCAAATTTAGAGACTGATTAAAAATTCAATTTTCAATTCAGAAAAAAAACAAATACTTGCTCCTGAGGTATTGCAGTGCTGAATTGAGAAATGAAAAGTTTGATTAAGAAAAGTCATTCAGTTCTAAGTAAATGGAAGGGAATTTTTTTCACTCAAGCCGCTTGTTATCTCAATTTTAGACGGTGACGTATCATTTTGTATATCCTCTAATTTTCAATTCAAATACGCAAAAGCAAAACAAATTTGGAGCTATAAAGTTACAAAAAGTTTCAAAATGTTGAAAAAAAATGCTAGAAAGTTTGAAAAAATACAACAAAATTAAAAAAATTACAAAAAAATTTGATAAATAACATTATAAAAAATCCCTTTTGTTACAACGTGTATTACAATTTATCTAATTTTTTGAGCCAATAATATCATTTAAGCCAAAATGGGGCTTGTGCCCTTTTGGAACGCCAACCTTCAGCTCCATTTGGTAAGTTTTTATTAAAATTTGTAATTTGGAATATTGTTTAATGTACAAGATCATTAACTGTATAATTTCTAAATAAAATAATTTTAATAAAAACGTACAAAATGGAACTATAAAGGATCTTTTAATGAACAAAATGAACTGCTGAGAAATGAAATTGAATGAAAATTACAAGTTTTGTCTCAAACGGAGGAAAAAATCACAAATATCCAAATAACTATTTTTAAGTAAACAATTCTACGGTGGAAAGGCAGAAGCGCTAAACTAACATTTGTATAAAGTACGCGAAGTGCACAGAATTTAATGGTATTCAGGTGCTTTATTCAAATGTTAGTTTAGCGCTTCTACCTTTCCACCACGGAATTATCAGACAAACTATTTTTTTCTAAAGTACCCTTAGGTTTCTTTTTCAAAATTTGTTAAAAATAATTTTGGGTATATTCTCCTTGATTTTATAAATCAACATAAATATTTAGTTTATTTTGAGGTTGACTCTAAAGGAAGCTTTATTAAAAGGAGCCTTATTCATTTTCATCTTCAACTCGTTTCTGTCAATTTAAGAAGTCGTTTGAAAACCGATTTTTGTACCTAAAGAAAAATTTTTTAAATCCTGATCCAAAAAATAAATTTTTGTCAGCTCACCCTCCTATTCAATAATTAAATCAGAAAAAAAATCAGAATTGAATCAGCAGAATTAGATCCTGATACGTAGGATTGAATGAAAATCAGAAACAGAAGAAAGTTTATACAAAATCTAAACGAGATTCGTGAAAATCGCAAATTTGGACAGCTTGAAATCCACGTGATTCCGTTTCGTAATTCACCTTTTATCCGTGCAATTGGCAAACGATAGCGCTCGTAAAAGTAAACGCACGTTTTTGAATGATGACCTTGTGAAAAGTCAAGTCAAGGTGACGACACGCGCAACTTTTTATTGGACATTTCCGGGTATATTTTCCACGCAAACTTCTCAACTTTGTTCCTGCGATTTTTTCGATCACCCTCATGATCCTCTGGACCCTTTTTGATCTCATTAAAATCATCACTGATCGCCCTGAACTTTTATTAGATTACTTATCTAATGAAACATTTTACGAAGTTTATAAATCCAACACGACTGAGTCATTCATTTATATTTTGAGTCATTTCGTTTATATAATTTTCAAGCAAGTGCGCTGTTTAGGATATCAGTACTTGATTGATAAAATTGTGATAAATTTAGAATCTCAAGATTCTTGAAACAAAAATAAACAGATTTTAATTAAGATAATTTTTTATAGTATGTTATTGATTATTTTTTGATAAAACAGTATTAAAACTTCACAGTAAAAGAGAGTATTTAAAATTGTTACCTTAAAATATTTTTGATTAAATTCAGTACAATTTGTCTGAATTTAAGCAATATTGGTCTAAATTTAATATCACGTTATCTGAATTTCAGAATTGAGTCTTAAATTCAAATTTACTAAATTTAATCCAAACCATTTTAAGGTGTAAAAATTTTATGTATTCTTTTTTACTAAAGTATTTTTTTTTACTGTATTTAATACAAACCATTTTAAGGTGTAACAATTTTAAGTATTCTTATTTACTAAAGTATTTTTTTACTGAATTTAATCCAAACCATTTTAAGGTGTAACAATTTTAAGTAAGGTAAATGTCCCAGTAATCGTGATCTTAGTCCCAGTAATCGTTTCGCCGTCAATCTTATTTTTTAAGCATTTATACTCGATTGTTATTGATTTTGATAATAAATAATGCTAAAGCTCTTTATTTTTTATTACAAAATACTTTTTTAAAGATCGTTTATAATTATTTCTTTAGGTTATGTGTGCCAATTGAATGATTACTGGGACCGGTACGATTACTGGGACATTTAACTTATTCTTTTTTACTAAAGTATTTTTTTACTGAATTTAATCCAAACCATTTTAAGGTATAATAATTTTAAGTATTCTTTTTTATAAAAGTATTTTTTTACTGAATTTAATCCAAACCATTTTAAGGTGTAACAATTTTAAGTATTCTTTTTTATTAAAGTATTCTTTAGTTTTCTTTGTAACATAAATATAAATTTTCTTTATAGTCAGAAAGCAACGATTTCGAAAATTGAAAAAAAAATCTCAAGCGATTTTAATTCGTCAAATAACTTAAACAATTGTGAACTTAAATGAAAGATAAAATATAAAATAAATATGAAATTTAATACTGAAATTATCCAATCACATGAAACAGTTTAAAGACTTTGATTCACAAACAAATTAAACTGATGAGTATAATTTGAATGTAAGGCTTGGTGCATGAATTTTTTAAAGTCGATATACTGATTATTTAATTTGTTGACTGCGAGAATAAGAAGTTTATGTTCTGGTGCTCAAGACAATGATTATTCCTCATTCCAGTGCACGTGATCGTTGATGTTCGCTTGTGCAATTGGAAGTAAGATTTGCCACAAAGACGTCAGTATCGTCATCGGGTAATGCCAGCCGACGTCCTTGTCCTTGCCCGAAGACTTTGCCTTGACGGCAGATCGATGCGGCTTATATATACACATATCTGTATATATAACAAGTGTAATACAACTAGCGAGATCTTGCACCGTCGCGTGATTTCATAAATCACAAATATATGAGACTTAGATTTCGTAGAAGCAAACGATCATAATGCGATCATGAAGATTTTAATCCTTCTTGTCTTCCATTATTTCAACAGCTGTGATAAAAATCAAAAATTTTTATTCAAACCCATTTATAGAGTAAGGGGGCAGAGGAAGGGAACAAAAATATGAAATTTTGATTAATCAAACCTCGACACTATGAGAATGTAATATAAAATTTCCAGAATTTTTACAGTAATGAAAAAAAAATTGTATTGATCCTGACTAGAAAAGGCAACTTTTTTTCATAGTCGGAATTTGATAAATTCGATATTTTTGGCCCACCCTATTGCGAAGTTAAATTTAATATTTTCGAACCGTGAAAGCATCCACATTTCTTAATTAATTAAAAAGGCAGTCAATCTTGGCTTTTAAATTTGCGTTTTTCAAATAAAATTGAGGAATCCAGATTTGTCGGTCTTCAAATTGCAAAACTCTATAAACAGAAAATTAAATAAAACTAAAACAAACTAAACTAACTAATTAAACTAAACTAAATAATTAAATAAACTGAAATAATTAATTAACCAATTGAATGTTTCACACTAAATCCAAAAGTATCAAAACGTTGCAAACAATTGACAACTACATAACCACTACATAGATACTTTTATGTAGTAGTAATGTAGTTTTCAATTGTTTGTAACATTTTGATCCAACTTCAGATCAAAAATGATACTTTTGGATTTAGTGGGTTATAATTAGCAATCTATCAAGGATTAAAATAGATTCTAAATCCTTTTCACGTAATAAAAATAATGTAACAATTGATTAGAAACCTAAATAAATAAATTTTTTCATAAGTAAAAAAACTATTTTCCCTGTATTTCTAATATAGCCAATTTATCGAATATCGAAACAATTATTTTTAGTAGTCCTTCAACTTTTTTTTCGGTTGCTTTCAAGGACGAAATGAGAGCACTATTTGTGCTCATCTTTAGAGAATGTGAACCGGATGGGCGAGTCTCGTTTGTTCGTAAATTTTGTAAGAGGGAGTTTCAGCTCCAGTAGAAATTCATGGCCCATGGTTAAATTAAGACTGATTACCATGACTTAAACTTTAATTATGTTTCCTTGCTATATAATATTCAGGGGACCATACGCGTGTCATTTATGTTCCTTTTGTGCCTTTCTAAGACCCATTCATCAGCCTCTTTTTTTTAATACTTTCCTTTTATTGAGCCTTGAATTCATCGTTTATCAATTTCTTTATTTCAATAAAGGAAAGAATAGTCTATATATGGACTATCCTTTCTTTTATTGAAATTATACTTAGAATATTAAACATATTTCTGAAAAAGCTATGCTTATCACGTTGGACGAAAGAATATTTTAAGAAATTAATCGTTTGTATCAAATCCAAACAATTGTGACAAAGAACAGCTCATATAATAAAAAATTCTCTTTTTATTTTCCGAATTTCAATTCTAGATAAAGGAAGTTAATAAATTATTTGTTAAAATTTATTAACTCCCTTTATCTAGAACTGAAATTCTCTCTCTCTCTCTCTCTCTCTCTCTCTCTCTCTCTCTAAATTTGAATCAGTTAAAATTTATACTAATTTGAATCAGTTAAAATCAGGGATTCGAACGAAATTAAGGGCCATTTTTCGATATTTTCCAATTATTTCTATAAATTCTAAACAAT
>JBAGKK010493585.1:125-15513 GCA_037177015.1 Euceroptres primus
CACTACTGAGTGGTGGCTCACTACTGAGTGCTGGCTCACTATTGAGAGGTGGCTCTCTTTTTGGTGGTGGCTCACTACTGAGTGGTGGCTCACTACTGAGTGCTGGCTCACTATTGAGAGGTGGCTCTCTTTTTGGTGGTGGCTCACTATTGGGAGGGGTAGCTCACTACTGAGAGGTGGCTCTCTTTTGGGTGGTGGCTCACTATTAGAAGGGATGGCTCACTATTGAGTGATGGCTCACTATTGATTGGTGGCTCACTATTGAGAGGTACATCATTATTGAGAGGTGGCACGCTATTAAGAAGTGGCTGACTTTTGAGTGGTGGCTCACTATTGGGGGGTGGCTCACTATTAAGTGGTAGCTCACTATTGAGAGGTGGCTCACTATTGAGAGGTGGCTCACTACTAAGTGCTGGCTCACTATTGAGAGGTGGCTCTCTTTTGGGTGGTGGCTCACTATTGGAAGGGGTAGCTCACTACTGAGTGGTGGCTCACTATTGAGAGGTGGCTCTCTTTTGGGTGGTGGCTCACTATTGAGTGGTAGCTCACTACTGAGTGGTGGCTCACTATTGAGGTGGCTCTCTTTTGGGTGGTTTACTATTGGGGGTGGCGCACTATTGAGGGGTGACTCACTATTGAGAGTTGGCTCACTACTGAGTGGTGGCTCACTGCTGAGTGGTGGCTCACTTTTGGGTGGTGGCTCACTATTGGGAGGGATGGCTCACTATTGAGTGATAGCTCACTATTGATTGGTGGCTCACTATTGAGAGGTGGATCATTATTGAGAGGTGGCACACTATTAAGAAGTGGCTGGCTTTTGAGTGGTGGCTCACTATTGGGGGGTGGCTCACTATTGAGAGGTGGCTCACTACTGAGTGCTGGCTCACTATTGAAAGGTGGCTCTCTTTTGGGTGGTGGCTCACTATTGGGAGGGGTAGCTCACTACTGAGTGTGGCTCTCTTTTGGATGGTGGCTCACTATTGGAAGGGGTGGCTCACTATTGAGTGGTAGCTCACTACTGAGTGGTGGCTCACTATTGAGTGGTAGCTCACTATTCAGAGGTGGCTCACTACTGAGTGCTGGCTCACTATTGAGAGGTGGCTCTCTTTTGGGTGGTGGCTCACTATTGGGAGGGGTAGCTCACTACTGAGTGTGGCTCTCTTTTGGATGGTGGCTCACTATTGGAAGGGGTGGCTCACTATTGAGTGGTAGCTCACTATTGAGAGGTGGCTCTCTTTTGGGTGGTGGTTTACTATTGGGGGTGGCGCACTATTGAGTGGTGGCTCACTATTGAGGTGGCTCTCTTTTGGGTGGTGGTTTACTATTGGGGGTGGCGCACTATTGAGGGGTGACTCACTATTGAGAGGTGGCTCACTACTGAGTGGTGGCTCTCTTTTGGATGGTGGCTCACTATTGGAAGAGGTGGCTCACTATTGAGTGGTAGCTCACTACTGAGTGATGGCTCACTATTGAGTGGTAGCTCACTATTGAGAGGTGGCTTACTACTGAGTGCTGGCTCACTATTGAGAGGTGGCTCTCTTTTGGGTGGTGGCTCACTATTGGGAGGGGTAGCTCACTACTGAGTGTGGCTCTCTTTTGGATGGTGGCTCACTATTGGAAGGGGTGGCTCACTATTGAGTGGTAGCTCACTACTGAGTGGTGGCTCACTATTGAGAGGTGGCTCTATTTTGGGTGGTGGTTTACTATTGGGGGGTGGCGCACTATTGAGTGGTGGCTCACTACTGAGTGGTGGCTCACTACTGAGTGGTGGCTCACTACTGAGTGGTGGCTCACTACTGAGTGGTGGCTCTGTATTGGATGGTGGTTCACTATTGGGGGGGTTGCTCACTAATGAGAGGTGGCTCTCTATTGGGGTCCTTAACCTATTTAGTATAGTATGAGAAAGTGCAAAATTGGAATTTGGAGTCGCCACCTGGAATCATAAATTCCAGAGTCGTGCGGGTGGCTGTGAGTCAATCCAAAGGCGATTACGGAGTGCGTTGGTGATATTACAGCAGAGGCTCTATAACGGTTGATGCACGCGAGCAAACGTCTCAATCGAATCCCAAACACGTCGACCGGATTTAAAGACAACAGTGGGAGGTCGGTTGTCGGTAACAAGGAAGAGTCACGCAAGCGCCGCCACGCTCAGTACAGGATCGGTGTTGGTGTCGAGAACCTATCCTATTCTCTACCCTAACGCTATTGATTGTGGCTTTTCACCATGTCTCTCTGGCTCTTTCCAGGCTTGTTGATGTTTTCCCCTCTCACTCTACTCCCTCTCACACTAATTCACCCCCTAGTCGTTTATCCGATTGCTCCGGATAAAATATTAACCGTTAATGATAGGTTGATTCAGCAGGATTGGAAGTGTGGTTGGCCATATTAACTTTATTGTTCAAAAAATTAGTTTTACAGATTAATCCGTAAACTCCTTTTTTCAAGTTCGTTAAAAACTGGAGAAAACAATTTTCCCAGTCTGAAACGAAATTCTGAATCATGAAAGAAAAATATAAATGTGTAAAGAAACTTTCTGCTTGAAAAATATTGTTGATCGAACGAAATTTCTTTGTTGACTTTACTAAAATATTTCTTATAGAACATTTTGATCAATCGACAAAATAATGGAATTGGAAATATGTTCTTCAAAGTCAAAGTGTAACAAGTAATATTTCCATAATTTGCAATTCATTCCAATCTTCGAAAGCAAATATTTCTTTTAGATTCTTGTCATCATGTCATCAAATAGAATTTGGAAACTTTCTTTTTCATCACACGTTTCATACATTTAATAATATTTAGTTTACGTGTCGTAAGAAGCTTTCGGTATTAAAAAAACTTCTTACGACACTAACCAAAGGTCAAAACTGAAGAAAGAATACACAATATTTAGCTTAATTTGGAAAATAAGGAAAAACATATGGACGATTTGCAAATAGATTTCAATTTTGGTTTCCGAGATGCGAATAAATTGAAGTTCTAAATTATGCAATAATTTTTATCAGTTTTCTTAGATATATGTACCAGAATGTACTTTATAACGTGGGAAAGCTGTTTGATCTAGACTATTGATTTTTTCCACTAATTTGTGTCTAAATTATTCTTTTACTTAAAGTACATTATTATAAAGGTTTAAAACTGGGTTTGGCAGGCTTAGCGGGTCAAAATAATTCGAACTTTTTTTTAAATGTGCAAAAGTTGTCTGCACATTCTAAAAAATTTTCGAAATTATTTTGAAATTTTTGTTCGAAAATTTGTTTGAATTTTTTAAAAAAATTTGTTAAAGAATTTTTTTGAAATATTTTGGATTTTTTTAATTTATTGAAAATTTTTTAAAATAATATTTACAAATTTGATTTTTACAATTTAAAGTTATCTCCTTGGCGTGAATTTGTATAAGAAAAGTTCTTCGTAAAACAAATATCTATGAACAATATTTTATGAAGAAGTTTAAGAACTTAAAAAAAAAAAGTACTTTTATAACACTTTTTTCTTTCTCTTCAATGCGACTTTGAACCTTTTACCAGCGAGTGCAAAAAAAGACTTCGGAGTTGTTATTCAGGTTAACCGATAGTTTTTCTCGTGTTCTCAGACGACTTATGAGGATTTAATCAATTTTGAGATTTTAGAAACGTCCTGTGTTTTTAAAATTTGATAAAAACTACTTATTTTTCATAATTATAATCGATTATAATACGAATTATAACCTCGAATTCGTTAAAATTACAGAGGCTTCGGAGTTGTCAACAAACCGAGGGACAAACATATAAGCATGATTCTTTCAGTCAGTATGTATAATCTTTAGTATGTTAGTATTGCAATTTGAACTGCATCATATATTTAAAAAAAGTGCTCAAGGCCAATATTATAAACAAATTTTTACCAGTCCTGTCACATTTCAAGTATGTGAAACTGTAGGGAGGGTAAAAACTGACTACTTAATTACAAAAAAGGTATGCCTAACTGTAATTTTTTTGTACTTTTTCTGTATGGACTAATAAAGTAGACCACCATATATGCTGTAATCCCCTTAGTGGGTCAAAAATGTTATGGGAACATCGAATAAACATCGAGGGACATACAAATTGAAATCTATTTGAAAATCGCCCATATGTCAACAAATGTCAGGAAAAAAGGAAGATAGAAAAAATTAGGTACTTCGTTCTCAAACATTTGAAAGTACATAATAAGTATGCATACAAACATTTGTTGAACTAAGTGAGGAATTATCTTTAAACGAACAAAACATTTGTAGACTGAAAGAAATATTACAATTCTAAGCCGAGGATATTGTCACGGAAATTTCCGTAAAACTAGACATTGCCATATAATTCAAACAAAGGCGGCAAAATATCCAGTTTCTCACGAAATAAACATAAAATTAGCATTTTTTGTCCTGATTTGAGCATTTTTACATTTCATTTCTGCAAAAATGAAAATAAAAATGCATATTTATTTTTATCTTCAAAATTTAATTTTCCCTGTTTTCAAATAGCCGTAAATAATGTGGAAATAAGTAGATTTTGCTATAAAAATAAAAAAATCCCGATCTAGAATAAAATTCCTGGAGACCCTCCCTTTCCAACCGCAGTGAAACCAAATTTCCGGATTTTTCCCTATTTCCCAGTCCGCTAGTCACATTGAAAGAAAGCTAAAATATTTGATTCACTCATGGATAAATTATATTTAAATAGATTCACACCTGGATGCATTATTTGATTTAAATACGTATTTATTCAAAAAATCGAATTCACGAAACTGAACAAATATTTCTTCTCATATAAATAAATATGAATTATCAAAACAAAGAGAAACTTATCTGGTCCCAGGAAATTTCATTTTTATTGTTACTTTTCTAATCTTATTATTCTAGTACCGATTCAATTAGGTTCTAAATAAATCAAAACTAAAAAAAAAAAGGAACAAAACTTAATTCTGATCAAGTTATGATATTTAGAGAATTGAAAAAAAACTACTTTTTTTTTGACTCGCTCAATGAAAATTTTATTTTTTGAAATATTTTTAAAAACTGAAATTTCATTAACTTGAAGGGAAGAATCGAGTCATTATTTTTTAAATCTTAAAAATAAATAATTGGTTATTCCTTTCAGGCCTTCAAAAAATTTTAAATCCCTAAATTTAATAATTAAAAGCAAAGAATTTTGATTTAAGACAGTACAAAATAATGACACGATTCTCCCCTTGATGCTAATTTAATTTTATTACAAAAATTAAACAATTCTTTTAAAAATAAAAGTTTAATTCAGCATGAAAGGAATTTTTTACCATTTTTAAAAAATAATTCATTGCTTACAATTAATGTTTTTATTATTAATTAACGCCACAAACAGAATGCAGGGATCACAGCGATTCGGAAGTTCAATTTTAGAGAAAATAAGCGATTTCTTTTTCGAAAAAAAGGGGGAAAAAGAGGGGTATTTGTTGGTTTGTAAAATACCAAAGAGGCCAATAAAAGTTATCAAATACAAAATTTTTATAAAATTATATTGACTGCAACTAAACCAGCAATAAATCATAAAAATATTATCAGAGGATCTATAGTTGAAACTGAAACTTTCTCTTCACAATTAGTCATAGAATACGAATAAAAAATTACTATTTAAATATCACCCCATAAGTCTGGTTTATAGGGTCCCAAAAAAATCATAAATTAAAAATTGGGTTTTTCCGAGGTTTTGCGCGTTTTTGGCGCTAATTATGATATTTTTGCGGTTTTTTAGTACAAATTGTTTCTAATACATAAAAGAGCACTTTCTATAGATAATTAGATGTTTACATAAATTGTTTAAACAATTTATAGCAATTTTCTCTTAGAATAGAGTTACAAAGTCGCGGTTTTTTCCGAATTTTTCAACCTGTTTTCAACTTTTCAATTAGAGCGAGACAATAATGAATTAAAGTTAACAGAAATAATATTCTCTTAGAATAATGCTAGAAAGTTGCGACTTTTTCTAAAATTTTTAGTTATAGAACTTTTTCTTCACTTTTCCATAAGAGTGAGGTAATAATTAATTTAAGTTAACAAACATATTTGCTTAAACAAATTATAATTAAATCTTCTTCTATAGCAATGCTAGAAAGTTACGGTTTTTCTGAAATATTAAACTCTTTGTCCACTTTTCACTTAGTGAGATAATAATTAATTCAAATTAACAAACATAATTATTTAAACAATTAATTATTGTTTATAACTATCTTCCCTCAGAGTAATACTAGAAAGTTGCGCTTTTTTCCGAAATCTTCAGTTTTACTTTGACTTTTTAGTTATGAACAAATAATAAATGAACATCAACAAGAATCATTTTTTAAATAGTATTATATTTTTTCAAAGTGAAGTATTTTTACTCTTTTGCTGATGTTTTAAAAATATTAAGTGAAACAAAAAGGTTATCTTACAGTAAAGATAAAAATAAAGAATGGAATAATTAGGAGTAGGTGAGAGGAGTTTGATAACTTACATTAATTATTACCTTACTAGGTAAAAAGTGGACAAAAAGTTGAATATTTTAGAAAAAACCGCAACTTTCTAGCATTACTATAGGAGCAGATAGTTATAAATAAGAACAACGATTTTGTGCCTTTGGGGTCTAGGATATTAATTATGATGTTAAATCAACTCTTTCTCGGTTGTATCCGAGTATGAATCTCGAATATCCTCGAGCATTTAAAGTTAACATCTAATTAAAATAAAAAGAACTCGGATACACCCGAGAAAGAGTTGATTTAACATCATAATCAATATCCTAGACCCCAAAAGCACAAAATCATCGTTCTTAGTTCAAAGGAGGGTCGCAATTACGCCAAAAATGTATAGTTATAAATAATAATATTTTGTTTAAACAATTACATTTGTTAAACTGCATTAATTATTAACTCACTCTAAGCGAAAAGTGTACAAAAAGATAAATATTTCAGAAAAATCCGTAACTTTCTAGCATTAGTAAAGTAGAAGATAGTTATAAATAATAATATATTGTTTAAACAATTATTTTTGTTAACTTGAAACAATTATGACTTCACTCTAATTGAAAAGTGGACAAAAAGTGGAAAATTTTAGAAAAAACCGCAACTTTCTAGCATTTTTCTAAAAGAATATTGTTATAAATAATAATAAATTGTTGAAATAATTATGTTTGTTAACTTGCATTAATTATTACCTCTCTAAGTGAAAAGTGGACAAAAAGTTGAATATTTCAGAAAAAACCACAACTTTCTAGTAATATTCTAAAACAATATTGTTATAAATAATAATAAATTGTTCAAACAATTATTTCTGTTAACTTTAATTGATTATTGTCTCGCTCTAACTGAAAAATTGAAAAAAATGTTGAAAAATTCGGAAAAAACCGCGACTTTGTAACCCTATAAAACAGACTTATAGGGGTGATATTTAAAAAGTAATTTTTGATTCGTATTCTATGGCTAATTGTGAAGAGAAATGTTGAGTTTCAACTCGATTCACCTAATATTGCCGATTCCGAATAAAATTTAGAAAAACGTCTTTTTTTCTTATGAGAAATACGTGTTAAACTTGATGGGGCTTGCGGAACCTCTAAATACATATCATTTTTTTTTAGAAAAAAAAAGAAGAAAAATGCATTTATTTTTTTTGTGGATTCGAAGAAATTTGTGGAGGTAAGAGCATGAAAATTCTAAAAAATAATTTCCAATGCATTTTTGGACCATTAATACACATTTACTCGTAGCAAGTAAATATTTTCTCCATTTGAAATCACTTTTCTTCATTTCAATGGCCTAATTTCTTGAACA
Organism: Euceroptres primus; assembly: GCA_037177015.1. NCBI lineage: Eukaryota > Metazoa > Arthropoda > Insecta > Hymenoptera > Figitidae > Euceroptres > Euceroptres primus. Next base: position 7,917 of record JBAGKK010493585.1, read on the forward strand.
ACATCTAATTTATTGAACAAACAAACAACTTTCCTTGAATCGATAACAGCATTCTTCTAATCAATTAATATTTCACAGACTGAAATAAATACTTTTTTCATTCAATCCATTTTTATATGTGAAACGATTACGCCATTTACTTGTAGCAAGGAAATATTTCTTAGGACGTATTCACTAGATTCATTTGTTTGCCCAAACAAATATTTCCTTGATTCAAGACTTTTTTTTTCTCAGTGTAGGGATTTTAGGGGATCTTGAGAAAAGTAGGGGACAATTAGGGCGAAAGGGGTGAAAAAAGGGGAATAAGGGACTGACTGTAATCCCTGTATAAAGGAAGTATGTAAAGTTAGTAATTCATGAAGTCACAGTTTGGTACATGCCCGTAACACTGTCGAAGTGTCAACTGTCGGCTGCTTTCGCAAACTATTACGGAGTTAGCCGAGGTCGAATCGAATTGAGCCCGGGAGTAAGTAACTAAACTTGAGCCTCTTGGGTTGACTGTTAGGGAGGGGGAAATCGTGAGGAGTGGGAGGAACTAATGGCATAGATATGAGGTTAAAGCGCATGCGCATCAAGTATAGACCGGTGAATTTCTACCCCACAGGGGTGCAAAGCAGGAAACAGGCGCGTTGCTCTATAAATTCTATATCTATATCTATAATCTGATAACTATATCCCCCGACTAATATTCGTACACGATATATATCCGTTTATCTGTTTCCATCGACAACTGGACCCTTTTTTTTTAGGGGATATAAACTTTCCAATAAATTCTGGACGCCTCTCTACGTAAAATTCGTTTATCGTTTCCAGGTTTATCGTTTTAACAAAATTTTAATTTACTTTTCCAACTTGAGCTAATTTTTTTGGGCAGCAACTGGTTATTTTACATTTACCTGATTAATTATAATAATAGGGTATTGAATTAAATTTATTAAAATTTTAATGAAAATGTCTTGTGAAAAAAGATTAAACAGATTTACGTTCGTGAATTGCAATCCTCCGTATAATACTGATACTCATAACATCTGACTAAAACGATAATTTAGAAATTTCAATTCAGTTTATTAACTTTAAAATAACTTTAAAAGTTTAATAACTTTAAAATTTTATTGACTTTAAAATTTTATTGACTTTAAAATTTTATTGACTTTAAAATAACTTTAAAAGATTAATAACTTTAAAATAACATTAAAAGATTAATAACTTTCACATTAAAATTTTCCATGAACTTTAAAAATACAATTTTGTTTTTTCACTTCTGAGAGTTTCAGGTTAGTCAAAGTTTATCAGGAATGCGAGTCGTCGCTGGGAGTGAGAATTAATTCAAGAGAATGTGTACAGTTGCACTTCCAAGTCGCACTGTTTGTATTATGCTAATTGTTCGTAAACCTCTTTAACCACACAGAAACGTCATAAACGTGAAATCATCGACGAGTAAAACGAACAAAAATTAGTTTCAGAAATTGTCTTCTAACTTCTGAATTCAATATTTCTATATTCGTTCCTCCAATCAATTTTTTTTTATATCTATAGGGACCTGACGTATTTTGGAATGGCGCTGTAAGCAGCGGCGAAACGAGAAAGTTCTTGGGTGCACTAAATTTCAATTACACTGAAAACGTACAAAAAGGTTATAATTATCGAAAATTAATTTAGATTGTGAATTTTGAAGTCCTACCGTGTTCATAGATTATTTACATTATTGCTCAATTCCAGCATTAAGAGTTACAAGCACCCAAGAATTGCGGCCTGTAGAGGCGCTGTGAACGCTTGTTGGAGATACGTCAGGAGTCTATATTTATACATTTTACTTTTAAAAATGTTGAGTCATAAAAAACTTTTTGGAAAATTATTCCGAATTATTAATACAACTGAAGAGGAGACACAAGAAAAATTGCAAGTAAACGCTCCAAAATTAAAAAAATAGCAGTGTGAAATTGTCTAGGAAATTACCGCACATACAAGTGTGAAACTTTACACAAGTATTTCTTATTATTCTCAAAGATGGTTTACCAATAATAAAATTTAACATTTCTATGCAATTTTCGTTAATTTTGTAAAATAAGAAATAAAGTTAATTAATGCCGAAATTTGAATTCTTAATAAAGTGAACGCGTTATAATGAAGGAATAAAATGCATGAATATGATAAAATAAGTAAAAAATGATATAATACAATTAACCAGTAATTCAAAATATAATAATATAAAAATAAATTTAAAAATTTTGAAAATATAAATGAAAAATTATCCTGAATTTACATGTTAAAAAAATAATAAAGAACAACAAAATCATTTTGAAAAACAATATATTATAAAAATATTATTAAAAAATAATTAAAAATTACCAAAATAATAAAATTAATTAAATATAATATAATTACAAAAAAATCATAAATTAAAATATTTTAAAAAGTTAAAAAATAAATAAATAACAAAAGCATTCACAAAAACAATATAATATAAAAACATTATTTAAAAAAATCATAAAATCTTATTAATTACAAAAATAATATAATTAATTAAGCATAAAATTTTTTTTAATTCTGAAAATATAATCAAATGAAAAATTTTAAAAAACTCCCGGCTTTGAAAAAAAAAAGTTATCAGTAAGGAAAAAAAAACCTGTAAATAATATTTTTTATAAACTACCCAACAGCGGTTGAGTAGTTCAATTTTAAGGGAAATAGGGAGATATTTTTTCGAAAGAAGGAATTTCTTTTAAAAAAGGGGGACATTTTTTTTATTAAAAATACCAGTAGAGTGAATAAATATTAATTAATGGCATGTTTATATATAGAAGCAGGGAAAAAAGAACCAAAATTAATTTCAATGCATTCTGGAAGAGGCAGCAAAACATTTCTTAGAAAAAATTAATTTGAGTCAAAATTGTTTGTCTAATAATGAATTTTTGGAATTCAGGAATACTTCAGAATTCACCTTGAATTCTTTGAAATTTATTTATGACCTTATCTTGAATTCTTTGAAATCCTTTGGAATTCATCATGAATTATTTAGAATTTAATAATGAATTGCATTTTGATTCTTCGGAATTCACCTTGAATTCTTCTGAATTCACCTTGAATTCTTCTGAATTCATGTTGAATTCTTTGGCATTCATCATGAATTTATTAGAATTCAATAAAGAATGTTTTTAGATACTTCGGAATTCACCTTGAATTCTTCGAAATTCATGTTGAATGCTTTGGAATTCATAATGAATTCTTTGGAATTGGAAAGGAAGTCTTTGGAATTCACCATGAATTCTTTGGAATTCGCCAGGAATATTTCCGAATTCACCTTGAGTTCTTTGGAATTTATCATGAATTCATTGGAGTTTAATTATAAATTCTCTGAAATTCTTCGAAATTTACTTAGAATTTTTGGAATTCATCCTGAATTCTTTAGTCTTGACTCTTGACAATGAACTCTTCGGAAATCAGAAACGTTGTATATAAAGTAAATTAAAAGCTTTTAAAATAGAGATACAAAGTGTTTAAATCATATTCAAGATTTTATTTTTAAATAATACAAAAATAAATTAATGAGAGTTGACAGCAATCACCATTTTTAAAAGTAATAAATTTCTATTTATGATAATTCTTGAAAAGAAAACTTGAAATCTTCGAAAAAAAGGGGGAAAAATCTCAATTCAAGGGATTTTAGAGGATTTTGAAGAAAATAAGGGCAAGGGGGAAATAAGTGGGAAAAAGGGGAATAGGAGACTGACTGTGATTCCTGACATTAAAAAATAAATTGTTTAAACTTTATTATAAAAAGAGATCCTTTAATTCCCATATTTTGTAAAAGTAAGAAGGATATTTTAGTTACGTTCCTCTTGTAAAATAAAAATATCAAGAAAAGGAAACAAAACTTTTATAATAATTTAACTTTAACTCACCGGTCACATTATGTTGATGATGATTGTAAGTTAGAGGAACTGAGTGTAGCGATCTGGCGGACCATTTGCGGTGCCTCGAATCCTCATCATCATCATCCGCTTGTTGACCATCTTCGCCTAGAAAGTGTACTTTCTCGTACCTATCCAGGTATCTGCAATAACAAAATTACAAATAAAAATTTTTTCAAAAAAATGTTCGAAAATGTTTGAGCGATTCTTGTCATTTTTACAAGTTAATAAAGAAGTAACATAAAGAAGGTCGAGAATATTGTTACGGAAATTTCCGCACAACTGGCATACAACACAAAGGAGGCGCAGGCTAGTGTTACGGAAAATTTCGTAACAATAGCCTCGGCCCATTCTATGTTGTGTGCTAGTCGTACGGAAATTTCCGTAAAACTAGACACTGCCTATAAAGAATAATAATTCCTGTCATCCGATACAACGTGAGTTCTTTTCAAATTGCCTTAAAGCAAACTTGCGGCAAAGACGAAATATTTCTGAGAATAATTCTCAGCAAGAATTTCCTAAAATCTTACAGAACAATACGAAAGCGAAAATTTTATTAAAATATTATTACATAGAAAGGCAGACAGTCAGGCTGACAAGTGTCTTCTATAGCAAAGAATATTACATAGATGTATAACTGAAGTTCGTTTATAAAACCTTTATAAAAACGAAAATATAAAAAAAAATTTTTTAACGCACAAGACTCAAAAAGTCAAACTGGAAAATAGTTTTAATCCACAAGCAGTCACCCAAAAAAATTCAACACCTGCTTGCATGTGTAACCCACTCCAATCTCACATCATGGAATAAAAAAAAATCCAAAAAACACCCTAATATCGGGACTCAAAATTTTATCGTTGATTACAGTTTCATTGAAGTAAAAGAGTCACCAACAAATTTTTAATCTACCTGACACATGTGGAACACCCCCAGGAATAAAAAAAATTCACAAAAATACTCTAATATTTTGGGACTCGAAATTTTATCGTTGATTACAGTTACTCTCAATTAGAAAAGTCACTAAAAAAGATGACATTTGACACATGTGGAATCTACCCCATTCTCACACCGTGGAATAAAAAAAATTCCCAAAAATATCCTAATAATATCGGGATGTCCAGGAAGTTGGCCACATCAACTTCAAATTTCGAAAAAATGAAAATTGTGCTAGATTTGTACTCTATTGTGCCGTAAAAATTTTTTTGAAAAAATGAAAATGAGCCCAAAACTTAAAAAAATATTTTTTGTCCGCCTCGCCAATTGGTTTTTTCGAAAAAACAAATATTGTGCTGGGTAGCATAAAAGTCACACAAAACTGTGTCGCAAACCAAAATTTGATATTATGAATCATTTTCGAAAAACCAATATTAAAAAAAAATCAGCCGCGCTATTTTGTTTTTTTTTACAAAAAAAAAACCTTGTACTAGGAATTACCTGCTACGCATACTACTGTGCTGCAAATATAAAGTTAAAATCTTAAAGCATTTTCGAAAAAAACGACTAAAAGAAAATCAAAAAATGATCAGTTTCAGAATTCGAAAAACGGAAACTTAAGTTATGCTAGGCCAGCATAATAATTATCATAAAAATTGCACTCAAATTAATATTTTCCAAAAAATGCAATCTTTTTGAACTTGGAATAAATTTTTGGCCCAAAACTTTCAAAAATACGAATTTCGAAAATCTGAAACTTGTTCTGAGTTGTGCTAGACTAACAATAATTATCTCTATGATAAATTGCACTCAAATTCATATTCTCCAGAAAAATGCAATCTTCCTGGACTTGGAATACATTTTTGACCAAGAAAAGTCAAATTTTTTTAACTCTGAAATATTTTTTTGGAAGTTGGACTAATAATTTATGTTTTATTGGTTAAGAAGGTTGCCCTCATTTTCTTTCCTCTATTTTTATTTCAGTAATAATAAACAAAAGTATTAGCTTAAAATTAATTATTATCTTATCAAAACTCACAACAGGCAATTTACTACAATTTTAATACAAGTTTCTGTTTTTCAAAAATTTTGGGTCCAAAATTAAGTCAAATGAAAAAAAATTTCAAATATTTTGGAATATAATATAAATTCCAGTGAAATTGAATTGAATTGGTTTTTGGAAAATATTAATCCTAGTGAAAATTGTCATTAGAGATAATTATTTTGCTAGTCAATAGAAATTATCAATAGAGATATTTTGCTAGCCTAGCACAACTCAGCACAAGTTTCAGATTTTCGAATTTCGTACTTTTGAAAATTTTGGGTAAAAAACGCGATCCAAGTTCCAAAAGATTACATTTTTTTGTAAAATATTAATCCCAGTGACAAATTGTCATTAGAGATAATAATTATTCTGCTAGCCTAGCACAACACAGCACAAGTTTCAGATTTTCGAATTTCGTAATCTTGAAAATTTTGGGTCAAAAACGTGTTCCAAGTTCAGAAAGATTGCATTTTTTAAAAAATATTACTCCTAGTAAAAATTGTCATTAGACATAATTATTTTAATAGTCAATAGAAATTGCCAATAGAGATAATTATTTTGCTAGCCTAGCATAACTCATCACAAGTTTCAGATTTTCGAATTTCGTAATTTTGAAAATTTCGGGTAAAAAACGCGTTCCAAGTTCCAAGAGATTGCATTTTTTTGTAAAATATTAATCCCAGTGAAAATTGTCATTTGAGATAATTATTATGCTAGCCTAGCACAACACAGCACAAGTTTCAGATTTTCGAATTTCGTAATCTTGAAAATTTTGGGTCAAAAACGTGTTCCAAGTTCAGAAAGATTGCATTTTTTAAAAAATATTACTCCTAGTAAAAATTGTCATTAGACATAATTATTTTAATAGTCAATAGAAATTGCCAATAGAGATAATTATTTTGCTAGCCTAGCATAACTCATCACAAGTTTCAGATTTTCGAATTTCGTAATTTTGAAAATTTCGGGTAAAAAACGCGTTCCAAGTTCCAAGAGATTGCATTTTTTTGTAAAATATTAATCCCAGTGAAAATTGTCATTTGAGATAATTATTATGCTAGCCTAGCACAACTCAGCACAAGTTTCCGTTTTTCGAAATTCTTAAATTTATCATTTTTTGAGTTTCTTTTGAGTCGCTTGTTTCGAAAATGATTTAAGATTTTGACTTCATATTTGCAGCACAGTAGTATGCGTACCAGGCAGTTCCTAGCAGAAGTTTTGTTTTGTCAAAAAAAAAAAAAACAAAATGGCGGGGCTGACTTTTTTTAAATATTGTTTTTTCGAAAATGGTTCATAATATCAAATTTTGGTTTGCGGTAAATTTTTGTGTGACTCTTATGCTTCCCAGCACAATTTGTTTTTTCGAAAACACCAATTGGCGAGGCCGACGTAAAAAAATGTCTTATTGATTTTTGGGCTCAAATTTTCATTTTTTCAAAAAATCTCTTACGGCACAATAAAGCACAAGTCTAGCACAATTCAGCACAATTTTCATTTTTTCGAAATTTGAAGTTGGCGTTGCCAAATTCCTGGACGTGAGTAGAGAATATTCTAATTTCTTATTGGGTTTCTAGATTAAGAAGAAGCAGACTTATTGTGTGGGTAGAACTGAGGCAAAAAGTGGTAGGAGGTACACTCAAAAAAATGTCTGGTTAAATTAATCAGAATTCTGGTTAAATATGCCCTTACTATTTTTTCTGGTTAGAGTAAC
>JBAGKK010493595.1:0-15513 GCA_037177015.1 Euceroptres primus
AAGTTATAAGTCAATATCTTTATGCATGCATTTTCTCCCAAAACTACAAGGCGGAAGTTTTTAAACATCGCTTGTATCCAGAAAATCACTTTTGTCCACTAATTTGTTTGTATCAATTCGAAAAAATTGTTTACTTATCAAGTAAAGCTGAAACCGATTTCCAAAATGTTTCCAAGCTAATCAAGGGTATATTCGATCAAATCGAATAATTTCCTGCAAAATGACACGTTTGAATATGATTTTCCATTTTCATTGTTAACTAAAAGCAGTGTAAATAATATTTTTAAAAATGTGCTTCGTCTACACAGGCACTAACTTCAGCACCATTGTGTAGACCCCCGGCTGCTTGGGTTTAACCGGATATGACGGACCATTCCACTCTAAGACGCAAGACATTATTCCCTTATTGCATTTGAACCCTTCTGTAATGGCTATTTGCTAGGAAGGAAGAGAAGAAGCATTCAAATCCTTACTTGGTATCTTTAGACTTCGGAGTCTTATATATAATTCTACGAAGATTTTAATCTTTTAAGAAAATCAATTGTGTATAACCCTATAACTTGGAACGATTAGTTCTATGAAGTAAGTGCTAAGGAGAAATAGTACATTATTCGCCAAGTTTAAACGCAAATTTTGGTGAGAGCGCAGTTTAAATCACAAGGCGAAGCTGAGGGATTTAATCGCTCGAGCCAAAATTTTCGTTTGGACATGGCAAATACAGTGCTTATTGTCATGAGATCGAGAAAAAGCCAAATGAAAATGCCGAAATGACGAAAAAGCTTTATTATTTACAAAAATTCTTTAAAATTCTCACCATATATAACTAAATTGTTGAAAAAAGTTATTCAAAGAAATTGGGGGACCTTTCGAAAAAATTTCCAGGATATGGCAAAGTGTGTAAATTTCACTATTTATATTTAACATGCACACACACACATAGGGCCATTTCTTTTATATTAATGATCTAGCTAGGTTTTCATATAGGGCAGCGACAACACTCTAGTTTCTGTCCTACACCAAATGCTAGCAAAAGTATACTTCATTATGTATCACAAATTATGTAAAATAAATATCATTAATTTTCAAAAAATTTTATTTAGAAAAATGAGAACCTTAAACAAATAAACAGATTTTTAAAATCTGAATTATTAATTTTTAAACTGATTTGGGATTTTTAATACGAACTAAATGGAAAGGTTATACTTTTGTGTACTTGGGACATGTTAAAGCTTTTTTATCGGCATTCTGTTTATAAATTTTGATCGATGCTGATTTAGGACAATTTTCACTACGTTGAATTTTTTAAATTATACGTAGATTTTATTAAAATAAATTTTCTTTAACAAAGAAGTTTGAGGCTTATTTTAAATTTAAAAATTTTTTATCACAGTATTGACACAGTAAGTAAAACTAGGCTTTGTAGCCTTAATTTTTTTTAAATAACAGGTGCTATTTAGTTGATAGAATTCCATAGAATTTTTATAGCTATCTCCATAAAAAAATTTTCATATTTAATAATCTTTTAATAATTCCTTTGTAAGTAATGTTTTTTATATTAGCCGACCCAATAAACACCGTTTGACATAAATATATAATATACTTTGACATAATGAAAAGAAAAAGAAGTTTGGTTAACCGTTGTTGTACTCCTAATCAAAAGGATAAACACAACAGGTACTTATTTGATTTAAGAAAAATATCTCCCAATATTTAAAAAAAGTACCTAAACATATCAATTAATGCAAAAATGTGCGGATCATGCAGAAAGAAAATGGCTGCTCTTTCCCTAAAGTTTCCTTTGTACGCCGAAGTTATTTTACTGGTTAATGTTAAAGAAACCTCGACTAACAATGGCAATGCTTCTCCTATTATTCAGATGGATACATTACCTGAAGTACATGGTGACAAGATATCTTTATTTGACGATCCTCTAAATGACCACATTTTTCCTTCTCCTTCAACATCAAAGTCTAAAAAAACAAAAAAAGAGTGTGACAATGAAGAGCATAAGTCAGCAATGGAGGTTCTTGATCAAATTAAAGAGAAATTCAAAAACTTTTCCAGCAATTCAGAAAAAGTATCACTTTTAATTCTGGCGCCTAAGACTTAGAGTCGAAGAAGATTGGCAAAAGAATTTGTAGTCTTCGAACGCGAAACTAGAAAAGCCAAGCAATTGGTTGCTGAAAGTAGTATTTTACCTTCGCCAAATCCTAAAGGAGGTAGAAATTCAGCCTCTGAAACTGAAACTTTGGTTAATGAATTCTACACTGATGACGAAAATAGCCGTATGTCTGGCATAAAGGATTTCGTTTCAATTAAAAAATATGATCGGTTTTGCGAACAGGTTCAAAAAATAATAATTCTATGCAATCTTTCCGAATTATATTCATCCTTTAAATGCCAGTATTCTGAAATTCAAATTCAATATCGAAATTATCGCATCTTACACCTCGCAATTGCGTCCTTGCTGGGGTCCGTGGAACACACTGTTTGCGTGTGTTCTAACTCGTGAGACTGCTTGCCCCATTGTAACATATCATGACAATTTTAAGAAAATCGTATGTAGCAATCCTACTCCAGAATGCTTTCTTGACGAGTGCACAAAATGTCCTTGTACAGATGCTCTGAAAGACTTTTTAAAATCAGTTCTTGCAGTTTCAGAATCAATTCTGATTCTAAGAAGGTATTCATCATCGTTACAGTATGATGTTTTCCCAAAACGAAGGTAGTGAAGAAAGGCACGAAGAGAAAAGGCCGTGCTATGTAGTCATAAAATCAATTGCGGATGGCATCATTGTAAAAAGCGAGGGGACTCACATCAAAAAGCACCCTGAAATATAATAGACGAGGGGACTCACATTAAAAAGCACCCAGAATTGTGAGAGGCAAAGGAACTTACATTAAAAAGCACCCTGAATTGTAAGAGGCGAAGGGACTCACATCAAAAAGCACCTTGAATTGTGAGAGGCGAGGAGACTCACATAAAAAGCACCCTGAATGGTGAAAAGCGAGTGGAATTACATCAAAAAGCACCCCGTACTGTGAGAGGCGAGGGGACTCACATCAAAAAGCACCCTGAATGGTGAACGGCAATTGAACTCACTTCAAAAAGCACCCTGAATTGTGAGAGGTGAGGGGACTCACATCAAAAAGCACCCTGAATAGTGAAAGGCGAGTGGACTCACTTCAAAAAGCACCCTGAATTGTGAGAGGCGAGGGGACTCACATCAAAAAGCACCCCGAATAACTTATAAGTATTTATTACTTTTACGCAACGACGACTATGTCGAAACTCTTTTAGCAAAATGAGTTAGTACTGTGAATATAGAAATATTTAAATATATGTTACTTCGAATTTGTAAATATGTTCCGGTCTGCTACTAATAGTAATTTACGTAGTACTGATGAGCTTCAATAGAAGCGAAACTGGAAAATTGACTATAGTACGTCTAGCACAGTGTTTCATCTAATTGGCGTGTGAAACCTGTGCATTTCAGGCCCACTGTACGGCAACTAACTTCTCCCATACTATTTTCAGTTTAGGGTGACTTTGAAGGAAAAGAATCAAGCTTTCTTTTAAAATTATTTACAAGAAATAAAAAGGGTTGCATTTGGAGGAAAACTCAAAAACACGTGTGTACCCTGTACCTTGACAACCCGTTGCACTAGACACAACCCCTTTACAGATTCCAAAGAGGTCCACTAACACTACGATTTAATAGAGTTTCAATAAGATTTGGGACAAAAAAATTTTAGGTGGGTACACTTGGCGAATTTTGCCCTATAAAGGAGAAAGCGAAATAATTAATAATAATTAATAAGTTGAGAGCATGTATAATTATTAAAAAGGGCAATTAAAATCTTAAACGAATAAGAAAAGTATAAATAAAAAGAGATTTAGGTAGTGTTTCAAACTATCGATATAGATTTATTCACATTTTTTTCAAAAAAAATTACATCTAATTAAATGTTATAAATCCGGTTTTTTGTCATCGCAGAAAAAAGCTAAAACATGCACTTAAAGTTATCGACTTTCATAACTCATTGAATAATACGACATCGACCATTGTTAATTTAGGCTTCCATTTCCTACTTCCACACATACACAAAGATTTTTCATATTACAAAACTAAGACGCAAGGTAGAGAGCGAGACCCGAATGAGATGCTAATAAATAAACGAGAGAAAAAGATAACATAGATATTAATATACACATATATAGCTCTTAAAAGTAACCAGTGCAGCTAAAAACTTAAACGTATTTCTTAAGATGCAAGATATATTTATAATAGATGTAACGCAGCGAGTTGCGACGAACAATAGTGAACACAGGATTCATGATGAGTATTAATAGAGCCATTATAATAATGACCGCCTTGAAAACGGTGTGTAGTTTTGTGCAAAACTTTCGGTTTAATTTTACTTTTACTTAAAAGTCTTTTGTGAAAATTCGCAACAATACAACCATTTTTTAATAAACTGTTCGTAAAAAGTTTCGTAAAACCACACATAGAAATACCATTACTCATATGATGCAGAAACTTAATACAGAACTGGCCACACATGTCTGGCGAGGCGTTTTGCAACTTCTTCGAATTCCAGCGGAACATGGTGCAATTTCCTTGAAGACGATAAATATGTTGAGTTTTGCGTGATGATGAAGTTGTGGTCGGTGACAATGAGATTGACGACGGTATCCAGGAATTAAATTTATCAGTGTGACTCATCGACTTGACAAGTAATTGTTTTTTTCTACCTTTACCTCTACTTCTTAACACTCGTTCAATTATAAAATCTGTCTCGTTAATATATTTTCCTTTCTTATTTACACCTGATAGTTCGCGTTCGTAGAAAAGCCCGTCTACATCCGCACCGGCTAAATCTTGCAACTCTTAAACAAAAAGTGAATTTTTGCGCTCGGTAATTACTCGTTTTATGACAAACAGCTCCTCCGAGTATTCTGCCTCGGTATTCTTTCACATAGGGTCCTCGAAGTCTACTAAAGCGAATATAGTCACCGACCTTATATTTAAACTTTCTATTCCGCGTAATGCTTTTCTCCTGTATTTTCATTAGATATTGAATCCTGGAATCCTTGCATTTTCTAAAGTCACCTCATATAGCGCCATCTTTATGCTAGAATGTCGAGCGTTATTGTAAGCATGTACAATTTGTTGTAAAACATCGATATATCGGTGTGTATTACGATGAGTAAAATAACGCCACATATGTTCCTTAAGTGTGCGATTGAATCATTTAATTACAGCAGCCTTAACACGAGGATCATGTTCAGTACGAGTAGATACGAATAACCGTCGTTATAATCAGTTACTTTTGCACGTGAAACTCTTCCACGCACAGAGTTGGCGAGTTTTTCAATACCCGAGTAAGAGGCTTCGTGCTTTGGATCATAATATATTTCCTCCAGTAATTCAATTATTTTAGAAGAAGCGAAAACCAACTATTTCTTATTCGTCGTCGTCGTCGTTTGTCTGAATCGGTTCCTACTTCTGCTTCATGTATCGTCGTTACTACTGTTATCTGTACTGTCCTCGTCCTCTGTTATTAAAGGAGCTACAAGGGTACGAGGCGTCGAGCTTTTGGAACTGATACCTGTTGTTACTGCTGGTGTTAAGCCTTTCGAAATCACAACATTTCTATTCCTGCGAGTTTTATGTCTTGAAGAAGAAGAAGAATAAGAGGAAGGAAAAGAAGAATAAAATGACAAGGGTTCCGCAATAATAGACAAAGCTTTCCTTTTTTCGAATATTCTGGATTTCCTACAATCTTTCGTGACATACCTATTTTTTAAAGGATCGCGGCAAACTGAGATTGACATGTTGTGCTGACTGTTTTTCTATACCTTAATGCACTGTTTATTAGATCGGCAATATTTGAATCTGGTTTCACCATTGATGAAAACACAACCACGTAAATCCCATTTTATACGCTTGCGTGTTTCAGGTTTAAGAAATCTTTAAAGTAAAGCCGCTCCTTTAAGATTTAAAGTTTTAGGGATAGTTGCAAGAATGTCATCAGCGCTCATTATGATTTTCATCATCATCATCGTCGGCATCATCATCATTACTTGATCCATTATTGTATCCATTTTTTCTATTCCCCTTACTCAATTCTTTGGCCTTCCAAATTCACCGGCAAAGATATAAATTTTTGTAAAACTTGATGATACATTTTCCATTTTTTATGTTTGCCTTTTAAAAATAGAGAATTTAGTATTTGACTCATTTCAACTTCGAATCTAATTTCCTGGTGTTTGTGCAGATTGCTGTCGTCAGAAGGCTTGTAAATACCACCACCAGAAAAAGTACCACCACCACCACTGATGCCTATAGAACCAGCAGCAGTAACAGGAACACCAGGGTTCGAGGATATATGAAAGCTCTCTGTAAATAGAGTCCGTTTAGAATTAAACCCAACAGCTTGCTGCTGTTGCTTCTGCTGATTTTTCTCAATCTGGGAACCACTGGGAACCAAAACCATTTTTATCAAGTGTTCCATATTTACAGATAGAACGAACAGAAAATCTCTCAGAAAAAAGATTTGAGAAAATACTACCAATAATGGGGCAAGTAAATGCTGTAGCACCACGAAACATTTTTTATGTTTCCAGGCACCTTTAGGGGCTGCTAATTTTCTTAAAGCCTGCCTATGTTTTTTAACTTACACATTCTCAGCGGTATATTTCCGGCCAGAACATTTAGAGCGCACTTACATACACATTTGACAAGTTCAGCATTAGCCGCATACAATATTGCGCGGCGCTGAATTTATTCGAGACGACACAGTGCATGTAGTGCGGCGGTATTTTTCTCGCCGATGTGCTTGCGTGCGAACGACGCCGTTACAGCCGCATAACTGATGTCACCATGAATCACCAACTCCCTTTATATTTTTAACAGATACATAAATATACGAAAAACCTTCGTTTGGAAACTATTTGTTCTCAAACGACAATTATTTGGTGTGAATTGTTTCAAATCGAGAAGAAAATAACCTTCAGGTTTAGACGTTGCATCCTGATCGGCTTTCTGCAAAAAACGCGGATTCTCTGGATATATTTACCGTGCAAGACGTTGAAATTGCGCTCGATCACGAGAGTTTTTAAAAACAACAATGTTATTAGCATTAAGTGAAATATCCCTCTGACCATAACCCTGATGAGATAAATTCTGTGAGATAAAAATGACACTAAGATTCCTATGATGACTGCCTTTGGTGAAGAGATTTAATACAATAGTATTATTTAAAGATTCCCGCATAAGATCATCAATAATAATGAGCTCAGCTTGATTATTATCATTGGAATAATAAGCTGGTTGCAGTAATCTTTCACGGAATTCGATACTTTTCTCATATTCAGAATAATCTGATTGCCATTCTGAATAGTAAAAAAGAATGCGTGCAAATCAAGTGTCGCATATGCGGTCGAGAGATTTTAGAAACTTTTTTACAAAAACAGTTTTCCCACAGCCCGTTATACCATAAACCATAGAAGTGAAAGGATTTTTCCAACGAGTGTCCATTTTCGTACTAAAAGATTTAACTATCATCTTTTATAGACATAAAAATTATGCAGCTTTTTTAAAACGAATTGTCTCGCAATAGCCAGCTGGTATCTGCGGGAAGGCGCCCAACTTTTTTAGCTTTTTTTTGGTTCCACGCACGCACCAGGCTTTATTAGCTTATCTAAGTCTTGTTTCTTACACCGACCATCAGCTCATTTTTTCGGCATCCGCGACCTGCTCTCCTAGACTTAGCTGATTTGAGGCAAGCCCCGCGAAGCGTTGCGACGCACGCTGCTTGCAATGAAAACACCTGCTGCTTAAAAAACTTAAATTTTATATCCAACAATTGACGCACAAATTCAGCGAATGGTTTCACAATTTTCTCCGACGCGAAGTAATCACTCAATTCACTCATAAACAGATCTTTGCAGAGTTTGACGTACGATGAAATCCTCTCCTAACTCCTCATAGTTCATCGATGCAAATTGTAGAGTCCTTCATATGTAGGCATTTTCATAATGATTTTTTCCGTGTAAAAAATCACCTTTTCTCCTTGACTGACATTATTCGTTGTACAATCATCGTCCTGAAGGAGCTTTCCGATTAAAATTAATTTTGTGTTATACGATGTTGTGAATAACAATTTATAAATAATTATTTTAATTGGCGAAGGAGGATTGTTGCTGGCAGCCGCTCTGCTACATCTTTCCTCAAAGTAGTCATAAATTGAATCAAACTTTTGCTGAAGCTGATTCCACTCTTGTAGATTTAGTGAGATTCCAAGGGATTTACTATCCAAGAAACGAATTACTGGTTCAAACGTTCCATCCTCAGCTGGAATCTTCAATCCAACTACAACTTTTTTTTAACACGAGTTATTTAACTCATAGTTGCAAGTATCAACGATAGCTGACGCATTGAACATTTTAGCTTTTTAACTGCTACATTTTCACTGATTGTCGATGACATCTATGTTGGTCACACACGTTTTTTTGTACTAGTCACACTAGTTTTCGCAATCAAATCTGGTGATGAATTTTCAGCTCACTTTGCTACAGCAGCAGCTGTACCAACACCAGCAGCACTAGCAACAGCATTACTAACAATAAGTGCCTTTGACAGAAATTCACTTTGAGACTGCGACATGTTATATGCACGAATTTTCTGAATATAACTGACACGTATGAGGTCTCGCACGGTTTTTATAGTCAAGCTGGATGCATAAATCGGTGGGGGTAAAATATATTACGTCACATGTACTCCACCAATGGAAAGTCTTTTTTTTACCGTTGAGATTTTTATATGTTGATTTCGACTCAATTATGCGTGCGGACTAAGAGCCAAAATTTTCAGGCAAAAAAGTTGCTAAACTCAGACTAAACACATGCACCCACGTATTCACTCGTATATTATTGATAATATAACGATAATTTTATCCTCAAAGAAAATTTGTTTTAACCTCAGTTGAAAAAATAATATTAATGATTCCATTTCATGTTTCAACGCGTGTTGCTTCGGTGAATCAGAGAAATCAGATGCCACAGGATGTTCCTTAACATTAACCTATATGAATAACTGAACAGAATCGTTTATTGTAAGTGCGAGAGTGTCCAAAGGCTTGTATAAACGTGTCAATCTGCTGACATATTCTAAAATTTACTGCGGATGTAGAGTGTCTTAATTTTCTCTCTCGTATTTTTTTAAAAATATACACACAGATGCGTACGCAATAAATCTTCGGTATTGTTCTTTCCTAACGACAAATGTGCTCTTTGTCGGTAAGTATTAAACATAAACCTAATAACTCTGCGACTGTAAACATATCAGAAACTAAACAAAATTTTAAAAAATCTGGCTAACAAATTTCGTTGTGGCTAAGAGCATCCCTCATAAGCAGGACTTATTTCTAAACCCTGTAGTCTGTTCAAATAATCAGCATCCTGTATTTAGACCAGCGCATGTTTAGAAAAAATCTGACTATACTTAGGGTTTTAGCTTCGGTTCAAAGGATTTCACAATCAGAATGTCTGCGAACCAAAGGCTTGTAAACGCCTATTTTTTCTCCGATTCTAGATGTAACGATTTCCTATTCGCCAGGGATAAATTACAAAATCTTGATTGCTCTATTTCAGTTCAAAGTTTCTCAAGTCATAATAATCAATGGTTATCTAAACTTAGGTTTCGAACAATTTCATTTATTTGCATCATAATTTATTTTTTTATTGAGAAGCTGTAGCTTCAAATGCGAATTGTTGGAATTTCGTCCAAAAATTATTTGCTCTTTAAGCCAATTTATTATTTCCTTATCACGATGTACTGAGAATTATTTACTTTGTTCTCAGTCGTGCTAGGAAGTGAATTTGGCTCTAACAAAAGAATTATAATTTTATTCTACTCGAAGTTTACGATTTTCAATTTGCTTTTGCTTTTATGATTATGATGCACATTCCATAAATCACTTGGATTATTAGAACACTGTTTAATTTTTTATTGTGGGAAACACTGAGGCGAGAATGATTGCGTATTCGATTTATATTTATTTTAAACAAAACAACTTACGTTCTCTGAACGCTTGTAGGTAAAGAACAAATTCCCGGTTCCCGAGATGATCTCGTCGTAGGTGGAAATTCTGGAAATATCGATTAAACAATTTAAAATTAGTTTCACGGTCAAAAATGGGTTTTTCTGCCCTGAGTTAGCTCCTTGGCGTGATCAACACAGCCAGGTAGAGTCAACACAGTCAGTTGCCAAATATTTCCTAACTGAAAGCTATGGATCGTGTGACTATTGGCAGACGAGGTTCAATATCTGTGCTCCACTTAATCTCACGACTACCATAGAATTCCTAGCCTAACCATCAAGCAACATTCACAAGTCTTTAGAATCTTCTTGCTCTGGCAGTGGATTAGATTATTTAATTTGAGCTCAGCTGTTTTTTAATTTTAATCTGCACGAGCAACCAATACACAAGATTAGCTGCAGCCTCGTAACCGATTACTACGACTCACCCATACCTGAGTGTCGTGATAATCGCTGGCTACTTAAACCTCAGTTGGCTTGTATTACTTGTGGGATTAAACAACCTGAGTTATTAGAGTTTAAATTCTAGCAATCCGCCCAAATGAGCTTCCAGCGTATGGGTTGAAAATTCGGAGTCAACCTAAAGGCCAATTCTGCTTTTCTGATAGCGATCGAAAATAAAATAAAGTGTAAATTCTCGACCTTAAAATATTTGAAACTTTGAAAATTCTGGCTTGCAATTTTCAAAGTAATAAAATATTGAAGGCTAACTTTCTGATATTTAGCAACTCCTATATTCCCTAAATTTGCCTATCGGGAGGACTGGGAAACAAAAGCTTTCCTAGATTCTCAGTAATAGAGAGCAGCGGAAATTAGGTGCCCCTTCTTGCGCTAAACTCTATGAGTTAGAGGATTGCTTCACTTAAAAAAAATGAGTCTACACTTCTCACCTCGTGAAGAGGATCAAAGCGTAAGAGGCCGAGACCTGATAGCGAGCCGTTTTTATAGTTTTGGGCCTCTGATATTTCCCCGGTATTTCCGGCCCGTGGCGTTCATCGGTCAGGATGGTACTGTCATCGACCTGCTTTCCCAATCGGGTGGATTTTTCTCCTACTCTTCGATCGATTTTGTGCGCGCTTTTTTCTTTTGGCCATGAATCTTTAGCGCCTTTTCTCTTCCCTCTAATTCTATTGGTCAGTCCTCTTGACACTTTTGGCGCTCTTTTCTCCCGCCGAATATTTATTCTCCCGCGCATTTGTTTATTGCTTCTGTCCGGAATATTATAGAACAATATCGATGCTCAATGCCGTATCACCTTTTGTCTAATGCCCTTATTTTTAAATTGATATTTAATAATTTAATATTTAATTTTTTTTGTTTCTTTTCTTATTTTTTTATAGTAATTAATGTTTTATTATTGAGGGTCATTCGGACTGTCTCATAGAGTTCCTTCAAGATGATATGATTTTTGTCTTGACACGCCTAATTGGCTCCCACTTTTTAACCTTTTGTTACTTGCACTTTCTCAAACTTCAAAAATGATCACTCCAGTGAAAATTTTTAAAATTTTGGAAGCCGGTAATGCTGCGGGTGATATCCAGTCAGAAGATTTAACCCCAGTGTTAAAGTTCGCGCTTTGTTTCTTGAAGTCTAGAGGGCTGAAGCAGGCTTCGAGTGTTGCTTGTGGGAACCCGGCTCTCCAATTTTTTCTGGAGGCTCAGCAGGAGCGGACTCGGCGTTTTATAGCCGACTGCAAGTTTGGTAAGTGCAAATTTTAATTTGCACTTCCCAAGCCTCAGTAAGTATCAGACCTCAGTAAGAGGTCATGTGCTAATTCGGGTGATGATCAACCAATAGTGTCAGAAGTCTACTCCTTTGTCGATCTCGTGAGTGAGGAGGAGAACATCGAGGAGAAGGAGATGGAGGAACTTAAGTGCGGTAGTGATTTAGATACCTTTATCAATGACCTCAGCGACGAAGATGACGACGATTGAAATTCCGACAAACCAGGGTGATAATGTCACCAACACCAGCCTCATTCGCGAGGAGGCGGAGGAGGTTCACGCAGCAGAGGAAGCCATTCTTCGAGAAGTGGAAAATCTTGGTCAGGAGGCTGCACTGTTGGCAACAGAAAGCATTTCTCTTCCGTGTAAGTCGTTAGATTGTAATATTTTGATTTTTCGTATGGGCAGTGTAAAAAAAGTTTTTTATTTTTCAATTGAGTTTTTATAAAAAAATATATGGTTGAAAATTTATTCATTAAAACGGGTTCTATTTAAATTTAAAAACAAAACTTTTTCCTCTCTACCATACTTTAAAAAGAAAAAGGTGTTTTGATGGTTGTATGTAAATATATTTTTCACGGGGTATATTTGTGTTTTTACTTAGAATGTCTTGCATCTTTTTCTTCTTCTTCTCCTCCGCCTTTTTGTTCTTCGTCATGTATGAGAGTGCAACGTGGTGGTGGGCGAAAAAGAAAAATTTCCGTCGAGACTCGGTCTCGAACTCCAACCACTTCATCGCCGAAAGTGCCTAAAACCGACGAAATTCTCATCTCCAATGATGATGACGATTCTGCCGTTTTTGAAATGATGGCCCAGGGTAGTGATCCGAATCAGGCTGACAAATTAAAAAGCAATAGTAAATTTATAATTTTGCGTAAAAATGCACAATAATTTCCGCGGTTTGGTGTGGCAGGTTACGAGTTAGAATTAAAATTCCGCTACGCAACTGTTGAAACTTTAGATCCGGTCGAATAGCTGTATTAATGGTATGGATGCGACTTCTTTTCTTCCAGTTAAAGTGCAATAGAGTATTGTACCCTTTGTTGAAAGTGCTAGTAATCTGGGAATAGTTCCCTTATAGCAACGGATATCCGCAGGATATCCTGAAAACGTTCCAGGATACCCATATGGACATCCACAATATCCATAGCATACCCACTGGATGTCCTGAATTTATGAAATCGCATATCCGTAGGAAGTCCTAAAGATATGTCAGGATTTTAAGGATATCCCTGAGACATCCAGAGGATATCCCGATTGTTGCATCGCTTTAAAAATATAAATTACTATCTATTCACGTGGTTAATTCTGCTCACTTTCAGCTTCAGACATCTTTATAGCAGAACTTGGAAGACCACTTTTGTAAATGCTGAGCATTCAGTTTCTCGGTAAAGAGTTCTTAACACTCAAAACCGCGCTCAAAGAAACATCCCCAAACATGGACCTTCATTGGGTGTTTGACGGTTCGCTGGAGTAATCGTTCACCAATCGTAAATTAGGCATGCTTTATGGGAATCCATGCCCAAAACGACGCTTCTTCGCACTTTCGCCTCAGCTAAACGCTGTCTAACTGTGTTTATGATGACGTCGATTCCTTTTCTTTCTAGCAAAATCTTGGCTTGAAGTAACGATACATTGGGTAACGTTTGAACATCTATAAGATCGCGTTGTTCTGCTTGCTCGTTGTTGCTCGAGATATGCCTATTTGGGGAAGATCACCGACTATTTTATTGCCTTTAAAGCGTTCAACTTACCTCTTCACGAATGTCTTCGACGTTTTAATTAATTTCGCAGCCGCGATATGGGTCATATCGATGCACAAGAAGACCGCTTTAAAACGCTTAGCTTACACAGCACTTAACTGCCAGGACAGTTCGAGCGATACTAAAACAACTCGATATTTCCGCCGTAGTTTCGCATGAATGTATTTTCATGACAAAAAAAGAAAAAAATCTTCAATAGTTTTCGAAAAAACAGTGCAAGCAGAAGAAGTGGTCTCTTTTCAAAGTAGACTTTTAAATCATTTAAGGAGTCTTGAAAATTAGAGCTATGAAATGCGAAGAGTGAGGGTGAGAAAAATGCTCAATACATGACAAATAGTGAAAAGTAGATTTTTGTATTAATATTTTTAGTATCCTGAAGGGTTCCCCCAGGATAAATAAACAAT
Source organism: Euceroptres primus (assembly GCA_037177015.1). NCBI lineage: Eukaryota > Metazoa > Arthropoda > Insecta > Hymenoptera > Figitidae > Euceroptres > Euceroptres primus. Next base: position 13,998 of record JBAGKK010493595.1, read on the forward strand.
CAGTCTGTCTCCTGTCCCTCCTAGATCTTGTATACATTTGAATGCGAAAGCTATGAGTAAAATTAATAGTTTTTATGGCATAGGCATGAAAAAGTCGCTTTTTGAAGCCTCTTTGCTGCCCGTAAAGTGACACAGCAATCTTTATAATTTTCTTAAGAAGAATTTACACGGCAGCTCTGATGCACCGTACAGAGTGCTCTGAAATGACGCTTGAGTTGAGATGCCACTTGAAGGATGGCAAATAGACTTTAAAAAAGCGACTTCTTTTCATACATGTGCCGCAAAAAATACTATGTCGGGCGCACCTGTAAAGTAAGTGTTCAGGTTAGGATAATTTCAGCGCTCGCCCTCCTCGTCTTTATCAGCGCGCCTGCAGCTCATCTCAGCTCTCCTCGGGCTCACGCTGAAATTCTCATTCTAATCTAAAAACACTTACTTTACAGGAATGCCACATAAAGTACTATTCTTATGCGAAACGCAGGGTATGCTACAGTGCCAAATTCAATCGCCGTATCTATAATTCAGATAAGTCACTTTTCCTTTCAGAAAAAAGTCATAATTGAGGTCATTAATGGGAAAAGGGCCCATACGCCAACTCAACGTTAAAGTTTTTATTGGATTGTTATTTGAGGAAAAATAATGTAATCAACACAACGTGTATAGTAACATGTTCGCCCCACTTTCTGAAAATATATGTCATGATTTGAAGGTTTAATTTGTATTTCTGATAAGTATAAAAAAATGGTTTATAGGCCCTTTTTCCATAAATGGGGTAAAATCGTAATAAGCTCCTATTATTATTTGTATTTATATAATCAAATGTGATTATTTATTTAATGTTGAATTTATTTAATTGTTGAAATTGTTCAAATCAAAATTAAACAAATATATAACATGTACACATGTATGCTAACGTGGTTTTCTAAAAAAACACACGTTTTGTAAATAATTTTCCGGGATTCCGCCGAATCTAACCCTGAAACGCGCGTGGACGCGAAGAGCAAGTTTCCATCAAGCCAGGAATTCCAGCCTAGGTTAAGTACTAGAAATTAAGAAAGTTCAGTTGATTATTATCCTTTATTTGATATTGAGTCCCGAGGAACCCAAGTTAGGTTTGGAACAGCAACTTGGCAACGAACCTGAGGACTATGAGTCAGAGTCGGGTCGCAGTAGAATAAATAAATAAAATAATCCGAGAGACACTGACAAGTTGACAACAATGCAGACGACATTGGGTGGCGAGAGGTTGGCAATCTGACACCAGTGACTCCAACGAGCGCTCTGAACTCTACTACGCATGCGTGGCGCTCGGTCTCTAATTGGTTGCTATTCGCGCGCAGTTTGAAATGCTAAAAAATAATATTTTTATTGTTTATGATGAATAATGTCATTTAAACTAATATAAATATTTATTAGGCCGATATTATTCAATCTTGATGAAAATAAAAATTAATTAAGTGCATATTGTGTAAATAAAAAATATCCTTTGGTACTCACTTGTATTTTTCTTGCATAT